>PVLC010008646.1:0-57437 GCA_004027655.1 Graphiurus murinus | reverse complement strand
CAACTCGGGGCGCAGGTCACCGGGGCGCAGGGGGCCGGATGCTGTTTCAGGGCCTGGCTCCTCGGCGGTGCAGCTCGGGGCGCGGGGCACCGGTGCGCCGGGGGCCGGATGCTGTTTCAGGGCCTGGCTCCTCGGCGGTGCAGCTCGGGGCGCGGGGCACCGGTGCACAGGGCGCCGGGTACCTTCTCGGGGACTAGTTCCTCCGCGGCACGGCTCTGGCTCTTGGGTGCAGGGCACAGGAGCGCAGGGCGCCAGATCCCCTCTGAGTGGCTTAGCTCCTCCGCGGCGCAGCTCTGGGGCGCAGGGCACCGGGGCGTAGGGCGCCGGGTACCGTCTCCTTCCTAGATTTCTTGAATGTTAGAATCATGCTCTCTTATTGTCTTTTCTTTTATTACTGAGTGTATATTTCAGTAAGCATTCTTACTGGTGTAATCCAAAATATCTGACCACCACAACTTTGAGGAAGAAAGTTTTTTTGCTCAAAGTTTTGGGCACTTCAGGGGTTCAGTCCACGTTAGGCCAGGTGAAGTTTGCAGAACTCAAGTCATGGTGTGAGAAGCAGAAAGAGAAAAGTACAAGGGTCTGCTCTCAATCAGAAGGCTGGAGCATAAAGGGGGTTCATGGACATATGCACAGGCCCTAAGGTGACCTACCTCCCCTAGCCACACCCCACTTGCCTAGGTCACCATCAAATAAATCCATTACAATAGATTCATCCACTGATGAGACAGGAACCCTCATAATCCAATAATATCACCTCTGAACATTAATGCATGAGCTCTTCAGGGGACATTCTATATCCACCTCATAACAGTGTTAAAGCTCAGATGCCCTGCTTTTGATGTCTAGGAACCAATCTCGATGTCTTTATTGAAATGTTTTTTCACATCCTGTATACTTCCTCGGAATCCATTCCTTAGATCTTCTTTAAACAAAATAATTGATCATTTTAATAATCAATGGTTTCTGAATTATGTCTCTGGAATCTTCTCCACCTCTTTATCAACAAAGTTGTCTTGTTAGCCTGTTTCCTCATATTTTCACATATCTTAGATATGTGCATCTGCTAAGATGGATTCCTCTTTCATGTGGGAGTTCTATGGCTAGTAGTTATCTCTTTATAATGAGTCCTGGGTTGGGGGTATAAAGTAACCACAAAGCATCTGATCCATGTGATTAGGATGTTAAACACAATCCCCAATACCTCCTTACATGAATATGGTAACTCAGTTTGGAGCTGTACATCTGCTGCTTTAATTTACTCCCAGGAACTGCTACAGTGCTATGGGTTCCTCTACTCCATTTTTCTTCTCTAATGTTTTTTTTTTTTTTTTTTTTAGCTATGGTGAATGGAATTCTTTTCCTGGTTTCTTTGTCAGTGGATTTATTGTTGTTGTATAGGAAAGCTATTGATTTTGTATCATACTGCTTTTTAAAAAAAAATTTAATAGCTCTTCCAATACAGTTTTTTGGGGTCTTCTAACTATAAAATGATATCATCTTCAAACTGTGATAAAGTGACTTTTTATTTCTATTCCTTTTATTTCCTAATTGCCCCAACTAAAATTTCAAGTACAATAATAAATAGAAGCAGTGAGAATGGATATCTTTATCCTGTTCCTGACCTTAGAGGAAACAATTTGCCCCCCCCCATTAAGCATGATGTCATATAACCTTTACGATGTTGAGGGTAGTTCCTTTTACCCCTAATTTCTTCAGGGTTTTTAAAATGAGTAAGTGCTGGATTTTTTTAAATGTTGTTTTTGAGTTTTGTCTCAGTTTGGTTTTTGTTTGTTGTTTTGTTTTTGTTTTTGGTTTTTTGGGGGGGTTCTTTTTTTTTTTTTTTTTTGCATTTACTGAGATGATCATATGATTTCTTTCTTCTGAAATGCACTTATTGATCTACATATGTTGAACCACTCTTATGTCCCTGGAATGAAACCAAATTATCATAATGAACAATCATCTTAATGTGATTTTGAATAAAAATTTCTAATATTTTATTGATTTTTGCATCTATGCTCATCAAGAATATTGGTCTGTATTTTCTTTTCCTGATGTGGCCTTGTATGGTTTTGGTTTCAGAATGATTCAGGCTTTAGAGAATGAATTTGGAAATGTATTTGCTCTTTGTATTTCCTGAAATAATTTGAGTAGTACCGGCCTTAGTTCCTCTTTAAAGTTCTGCTAGAATTCAGCTAAGAAGCCGTATTTCTTTATAAATGTGTGTTTTTTCTAGGTTTTTTCCAGTATATTAGATATGTTTTTAAAGTAATCCCAAATGACTCTCTGGACTTCAGTGATGTCTATGGTGATATAACCTTTTTCATCTATAATTATATTAATTTTGGAGTTCTCTTTCTTTTGCTTAGATTGGCAAAAGGTCTTATTTATCTTTCAGAATTTATAAGGCTGTTTTGTTGATCCTTTGTATTTTTTATTTTATTAACTGCAGCTCTTATTAATTTCTTGCCTTCTATTTGTTTATGAAATGGTATTTTCTTGTTTTTTTAGAACCTTGAGATGCATCATTAGGTTGCTTACTTGGGATCATTGATTTTTTTTTTTTTAATGTAGGCACTCACAATTATAAACTTTCCTCTTAGAAGAACCTTCATGGTATCCCAAAGATTCTTATATATTATCTCTCTATTCTCATTTTATTCTAGGATTTTAACTTTTTTCCTTAATTTTTCCATGATCCATTCATCAAAAGTGCACTTTAAATTTTTCATATATTTATGTAATCCTTATGTTTTTTTCTTACTGTTAATTTCATTCCATTATGATCTGATGCAATGAATTATATTGATTTTTTAGTGTTTGCTAATACTTCTTTGTAGCCTAAATTATAGTCTGTTTTGAAGAAGGTTCCATGAATAGCTGAGAAAATGAATTCAGCTGTTTTTGGATAAAATATTTTATAGATGTGTTAGGTCCATTTGATTTGTCGTATATTTTTAGGTCTGAGGAGTCTTTACTGATTTCTTTGTCTGGATGACCTATTCATTGGTGATAGAAGTATATCAAAATATCCCACCATCATTGTATTGGGATTTAAGTCAATGTTGAGTAGCGTTTATTTTAGGTAAGTAGGTAAAGTGATGTTTGGGGAATAAATATTTACCACCACTATATATTCTTGTTGGATAATTCCTTTTACTAGAATGAAGTGAGCCTGTTCTAATTAATTTTGACTTGAAGTCTGCTTTTTCAGATATGAGAACAGCTACTTCTGCTTGCTTTTGGTCTCCTTTTGCGTGGAATATCTTTTTCCATCCTTTCACTTTCAGCAAATAGATGTCTTTACCTGTAAGGTCTCTTGTAAACAACAAAGAATTGGATCTTTTTTTTAATCCACTCCTCCTGTGTATTTTAATTAATTGGTGGAATTAAGACCATTTACATTCAGTGTTGTAATGAAATTTTTATTATTTCCTTCAATTGTGATTTATTTCTAATGTTTATTTTGGTCCTTATTCTCTTTTACTTAATTACTCTTCCAAAAAGACCCTCGGAAGTTTGCTTTCAGTTTCTTCTGTGTGTCATGTTTGAGTATTTTCTTTTTAACTGCTGGCTTAAGTAGTCATGAATTCTTTTATTTTATGTTTATCTTGGAAGATTCTTATTTCTCCAATTCTGAAGTATAGCTTTGCTGAATATAGCAACCATAGTTTGCAATTATATTCTTTTATAGCTTGAATACATCGTTGTAAGCCCTTCTTACCTCTGACTGTGCCTGAGGTTTTTCTCTGGAGGCCATTAAGATTCTAACCTCATTCTCTATATTATTATGCATCTTAATTATAATGTGTCATGGAGATGTTCTGTTTTGATCTTGTCTTTTTGGCATTATGAATGCTTCCTGTATTTAGATGTCCATCTCATTCCCAAAGGGTTGGAATATTCTCTATTTCACTGAAAAGGCTATTCATGCCCTTGTATCCCAAGAACCTCTTCAACTCCAGTAATTCTCAGGTTTGGTCTCTTAATACTGTATCAGATTTCTTTACTGCTGAGGGCTCAAGTTCATGCACCATCTTCAAGGACTGAAAAATCTGTCTTCTAGGTGGTCTGATAATATTGACGAGACTTTGTACTGAATTTTTTATTTGATTTATTGAGTCTTTCATTTCCAAGATTTGTTTGGTCCTTTTTCGGAATCTTTACCTCATTATCCAAATGCTCTTTTGTTTCCTGTATTTTCTTTCTTAGTTTATTCCTTAGCTCATCTTAAATTCATCAATCATTTTAACAATAAATTTTTAACATTCTTTGTGATGTAATCCTCATGGATATCTATGAGTTCAGTTATTGGGGTATTATAGATTTTTGGAGGAGCTTGGCCTGTTTTCTCACCTTTTCTGAGGTCCCGTTTTTGCCTCTCTGTTGATGTGGGTTCCTCTTTTATGTAGGAGACCCACAGTGCGTGGTTATCTCTTTATAAATAAGCCTTGGGCGGGAAATATATCTCAGCATCACCAGGTCCTATCAGTGTACTTGCCGTGCTATGTTCAGGCTCCAGCGCTGCTCTTTGAGAGAAGGGAGTACCTGCCAGGAACAGCGGTGATTCAAAAGCAAACCATAAATCTACATACATTTAAAAACTTATTGCTTATCTTCTCTACAAGTCTACTGACCAATGAGGAAACTGTGAGAAGTGATACAGAATAGGCTGAAAAGTGAAGCATTAATGATGTACTTAATACTAAGTTATATTGAAAGAAGGGTCAAATTGGAAAGGGAGGTGAAAAAAGTACTGAGGAAAAAGTCCAGTTAATTTAAAGAGTATGTAAAATCTCATTACACCAAACAACTATTGCAACAACAATCTATACAAAGATTCTATTTTTTCCTTGCTGAGATATTTTAAAATGGAGACTTATTTTTTTTTTAATACTATCCTGGTCATATAAACAGGAGAGGGCTCACCCTTGTGAGTTTCTATGCTTTGGGTTCAGCAGCACATGGCAAGGGATAGGAGGACCCACTGTCAGGGTGAAAGGCATGAATGGCCATTGGGTTAGGGGGAATAGAAGCCGCTGGTAGCAGAAGGGCACAGGGCTTCAGCCTCTCAATGGTGCTCTGCTGCTCTCCGCTTTTGAAGCATGCTCCTCTCTAGTCTCCATTCTTCCCTTTAGAGGCACTGGGCGGGAGGGAGCCCCGCTCAGAAAACTAAGACACAGCCAGGTGTGGTGGTGCACACTTGTAATCCCAGTATTTGGGAGGCTGAGACTGGAGGATCCAGGTTCGCAGCCAGCCTCAGCTACTGAGCCAGTTAGGCCCTCTGCAACTTAGTGAGACCCTGTTTTAAATAAAGAATAAACAATAGGGCTAGGAGTATAGCTCAGAAGTAGAATGCCCCTGGGTTCAGCCCCCAGTACCGTAAAAAAAAAAATAATAATAATAATAATAATAAGACACAGCTGTGCTCTAGTCTCCACCCTCCCTGGTAATGGCACACCTGGGGAGGCCTGCAGTGGTGCACGCAGGTTCTTCTGCTTGGCTCTTACTGTTAAAGGCATCTGTGAGAATTGCCAGCATCCGAGGTGTGTCCTGCCCTCTCCACGTCCCCCTCCTCAGCCACTTACTCCAGGGAGTGTGGCATGCGATGATCAGCAACATATTCCATGACGGTGGCACAGATGTGATCAGCAGCTCCTCAGGTGCCCCACCCCTGGAACTTTCATGCTCTGTGTTAACACCCCTCCTGTTACTGGTGAAGGAGGGATGCTCAATCACCTTCAGTTCAGCCAGGCGTGGCACCACAAGCCTGTCATCTCAGTACTTGGGAGGCTGAGACAGGAGGGTCACAGGTTCAAAGTCAGCCTCAGCAATTTTGTGGGGCCATCAGCAACTTAGCAAGACTGTTTCAGGCTGGGAGTGTAGCTTGGAGGTAGAATGTCCCTGGGTTTAATCCCCAGCACCAAAAAAAAAAAAAAAATAGCATTTGGCTTGAAAGTTTCCAGTTCACAGGCCTTCTGCCAGTCCTCTTCAAAGGCATTGCCTATGATATTACCTCTAGTTGGCGTGAAGTTGTAGGGATTCAGGCGCTTCTCAAGCTGTAAACTTAGACACTGTCACTATAGGATGACTGACCACCACCATTCTCTACCAACAAGTGGAGAGCAGAGCAGTTTTCAGTAGAGGTGTTTGCCTCTCCTTCCTTCTCCTTTCCTTACCCACCTCCTAGACTTGCTGGTGCAGGTGCTGGTTCTGGGTTAACTGATTCTTTCCTGTTTTGTATTCCAGTACCCAGAATGATTAAGTCCTTCCAAATTTCTGATCTTACTATATTGTGAGTCTGTACATACCCTCTGTCAGCCACCTCTGGTTCCAGGCTGGGGAGGTGTTCAGATCCGTAGCCTATCTCCTCTATACCATCTTGGATCCCTTGTGGCTTGGTATATGATCTTTTTGATGTACTGCTCAATTCAACTTGCCAGTATTTTGCTGAGGATTTTTCCATCTATGTTCATCAGGGGAATCGTTCTCGTTTTTATTTGTGTCCTTATCAGGTTTTGATAACAGGGTAATGCTGGCCTCATAGAATGCACTGGGACAAGTTCCCTCCCTTTCATTTCTGTGAAATAGTTTGCGAGTGCTTTACGAGTTTGGTAAAATTCAGCCACGAAGCCATACAGTCGTGGGCTTTTCTTTCGGGGAGACTTTGTATTACTGCTTCAATCTCCTTATGCATTATTGGCTTATTCAAGTGATTTATGTCCTCTGGGTTCCATTTTGGTAGCTCATATTTGTCCATTGTCTTCCTAATTTCACTTAACTGTTTATACTCTCTTGGATCATGAACTTTCTTTAATCACTCTTTTAAATTCTTCATCAAATTCTTTGGAAACTATTGCTAGAGAATTATGATCTTTTGGAAGTGTCTTATTACTTGTCTTTTAATTTGTGTCCTTCATTGAGAGTTGGTGCATCTGATGGACCAGATATCATTACCACTCTTAAGGGGTGGCCTTCTTAGCAAGCAGCTTTCTCCTAAACATGTGCTTTGGATGTTGGTTTGTTGAGCAACACTGGCTTTGATTCTAGCTGGGCACTGTTGTGGAGTCTCCCTGTGGTTTCTTTGGCGGCAATTAGTGAATTTAGCCACAGCGCATACTGTGGTAGGTTTGGAGAGACCCGTTGTCCCTGCGGGTCATGCATCCCTGATGAGTGGAGACACTCTGACATTTCAGGCAGGGGTGGAGGAGACAGTGGTGGGTGTGGGGCACTCACTGTGCAGCTGTCACTATCTGGTGATGGAGGTTTCTCAGACCCTAGGGATATTAGCCCTGTTCCTAGTGAGGGCCTCTGGCGGCACTAGTAGTGGTGCACAGCCTAGACACTACATGGGGAGAGGAGGTGGCAAGAACTGCAGCACCCTGTCTGTGGCATTCACACCCAGTCCTGACAACAGTGTTTGGGCTGACAAGGCAGGGGGGCAGCAGCAGGAACTGTGCTGTTCCTCCCTGCCTCTACTGTGGGATGTCTGCCCAGGATGGGTACCTCAGTTCCGATGTCCATGCTTATGGACAGAGTGATGATGGAGGCTTCCGCTGTAGTGTGGGAGTGTACCAGAGCAGGGACTGGGACAAAGCCTTGCAATGTTCTGGAACTTTCTCCTGTCCCCCCCCCCCCCATTAGTAACAAGCACCTGAGAGTGATGCATGGACTGGGGTGGTGGGAGCCATATGCCTTCAGTCCTGGCATTGATACAAATTCACATGTGGCTGGCCATGCCCTTGATGTCAGAGGGCAAGTTCCCTGTTTCTGGGGGGCAATGCCCTTTGTTCCCATCTGGGTGGCAACACTCATTTCCTACAGTGCTGGGCACCCTTGGAGTTACTCTGCTGGACCAAGTTGGGTCTGCAAAGCAGGTACCATGGAGCCAATGCAATAGAATGACTGTGGGATCCCAGAGGTTGGAATAGGCAGGGGATTCTGTCCCTTAGAACAGTCCAAATTCAGACACTAGGTCCCTTATCAAGATGACTCTTGGCTATAGCCCCTGGGGTGTGAGGTGAGAAATAATATTGTAAAATTCTTGTTTTCTCTGAGACCTCCTTTCAAACAGATAGGGAGGTAATAAAAAAATGCTCATGTTTAACATAGATGAAATGAAAAGGATGTGCTCTATGATGCTACTTTGTTGTATTACAGTTTGGAAAGGTTACTTTGGGTTTGTTTTCTATCACCAACATTATAGCTCCCTTATCCTGGAGGGTTAAATGGAACATTGCTTACAGCAACATGTTAGCACAGAATACACCCCCAAGAAATCATTCCTGTTGTTGTTATCCTTCCCTTGCATGGTGAACATTTCCTTTCTCCCTTTTCTGGAATTCCCAAGTAGGAAACAGTGGTTTCAGAATGAGCTGGTATGTCTACATATCAATGGTTTCTACAGAAACCATGGATTATTTAAGACTCTTAGGACTCTTTTCTTCTCTAATATGTGTATCCACGAGATGTGTATGTGCAAAATCATCTGCGGGGAGTGTGTGTGTGTGGAGGGGGGTGAACAAGTATGTTTTTCTGGTGGAATGGGAGCTCTTATTCTATCCTTAACCCCAGGACAGAGCTCAGATGAAATTTTCGATGGCTTCCTCATTAGTCTCTGAGGCAAGAAAAAATCACACACCGGGTCCCTGGTCTGATAAGCTTGTCCAGAAAGGATTAAATCAAAGGGAATTCCATCTCATAGCAAACTGGCACCTGTATTTTAGATGAAGAAAGTATTTTCCTCACAAAGGAAATACACAGGGTCTTTCCCCTCTACTTTGAGCCAGGCAGCCCTGTCTCCTGAGTGAAATGCCCAGTGGTGCTGTCAAGTTTCCCCCTCATGTCTGATGCAAAGAAATCTATAAAAAATGCCTTTGACCAAAACTTCTGGGTGCCAGGCATCAGGCCACATATTCTTTCTATCCCTGTGAGGCTGAGAAGATATTTAGACTTTTTAATCCAAAGAACAAATTATTACTGTAGACTGTAATTCCATATCCTCAAGGCGTTAAGCAGAAAGCAAAATAATGAGAGGCTTGCCCTCTAAGTATCCACTAGGGCCTTGTCTCCCCATCAGCTGCCAAAAGGCTCATGAGCTGCTGCCACCTGCCTCGGGTTAATCAGAATGAATTAAGGCAGTGGGCTCTGCCCTACAACCATGACACAGGGAGTTTGCCAACTCTTAACAGCTTTGTGAAAAATCCACCTCAAACAGAGTATCCTTGAGACCTGACAGCATCACCATTACCATGATTTTTTAAGAGAATAGATTCTGCCCACCCAGTAGGGATGAGGGCAAGAGAAGCAGGATCAGCCCAGTAATGGATCTATTTTTATTACAATTTCCTCACATATGGGCATAAAAATGATTAAAAACAGGAGAGGCAGGAATTTAAATTATTAAATTATTCTGGGCATGTCAGTTGCACATAGTTTCCTAAAACCATGTAGTCCGATAATGGGCCATTTTCCAGTTAAATATTATTTCTGCTCCTGATAATAATGATAGTTGCATATTTTCCTCTTCTTAGTCTTTTCTAAAGTACCAACTCTCTTCTATCAGAAACCTGTGACAAAGTCAGAAAGATTAATTTAGAGAGACAAGGCCAGGGAGCCAATGGCCTCCTGAATCTTTACCAAATCAGAATTTGTGCCCAAGCACAGACAGGTAGCTCTTCAGAACAAACACTGTTTTGACCATGGTTTCCAGTCACTGCATTGAATCTCTCATATCAGCCCCAGAGCCTAGAAAGCCCACCTAAGCAGCGCAGAAGACATCTTGAAGCGCTGGCAGTTGAGCACTTCCTGGCTTACAGCCAATTTTCATATTACAACTTACATGTTACTTAGGAGTGATGACTCAGTTCTCCCAGGAGGTTGGCTGCACCACTCTACAGGCCCACAGCCTCTTCCCAAGGCCCATAGAGCGGAAGTTTGGAATCTGAAAACCAGACTCCACATAATGTGGCCAAAGATGATGGAGGAAGGTCTGTCACTCTGACATGGCACCACCATTAGCGACCAGCTTGGAGGCTCATGGGCGTGCATGTATTTCCCACTGGAGGGGCAACCATTTGCATTTCTATACTAAAAGCATACCTCTGGAGACACAAAATATAAATGTCTTGCCAGTTCTCGGGATATTCAAATCCTGCCTTGGTTGTACAGCATTCTTTCTTGGACTGTCACTGAGTGGTGACAGTGGGTGAAATGTTCTCAGTGGTGTTTATCAAACGGCTCTCCTGAATAATATTATGTCGACTCTGGTGTGATTCTTAATAGCCACCTGTCACAGTACGTTGATAAGTGATTGCTTAGACAGGATAATCAACATAATTTTTAGATAGTTAAGCACCTCCAGAAAGCTTATGACAGTCAAGGTAACAATACTCTCCACTTGACTACATAAAGAACAAAAAGGGATTTGCTCTCCCACAGTGAAAGAAGATAAGAAGGTTACAGAGATAATTCATGCTTTTCACATGCCCAGCCCTAGGGACCCAAGGGGAACAAAGGATGGCCAGGACACAGAAGAAATTTAAAAGAATCTGACTCTCAACGAGTATGTAGTTTAAGTTGAGAAAATGGCATAATACCTATGAAAGAACATGAGAATCAGACATTAACTATTTTTTTAAAGCCAAATTGGACAGTGAAGTAGGTGTTAGCGGAGGGTGAAATCTGTGAGAGGCATGACTGACAGAAGCACCCTAGAGGCCATATTCATCTCTGTAGCTTCCCTCTGGGATGCTTCAGCCAACATGGCCACATCCTTCCCCTTTCTCCTCCCTTCCATTTCTTTTCTCCTTCTAATCCTCACTTCCACTAATCTAATTTCTTCCCCTACCTTCTTGCCCCATCTGTACTCTGTATTTTTTTCTGTGAATTTTTATTGAAGACATCTTTGTATGCTGACACTGTGTTCTGCCCAGGGATAGAGAGAATGAAAAAGATTGAAATGTGCACTGAGAACTCTGGTTGTGTCCCCGACTCTCCAGCCTCTCCTGGTGTCTTTTCAGTACCCCTGTCAACTCAGCTTCCCTTGGCTGGCAGTGTGGGATATGGAGTTGATTATCACAATAACAATACTGATTTATGTCTTCTATGTCAATTTGTATATGTGCTTAGAGGCCTGGCAGGGAGGCTTAGACTAGAGATAGCAGATCAGAAAACGAATCAAGCAGATGTTATAAATTACCTCTGAGCATTAACACTATACAAGCCCCCACTGGCTATGTGAAGTCTTCTCATCTTTTTCTTTTAAATTGTAAAAAAAAAAAAAATCTGGCTAGGTATGTAGCTCAGTGGTAGAGCACTTGCCTAGCATGGAAAGGCCCTGGATTCTATAACTGCAAATTAATAAGTAATAGCAACTTGGTTCTTCCTAAATGAATGTTAGGAAGAGAAGGAGCAAAGATGGCAGAATAGAATGACCCTTCATATGACTCTGAAAGAGAAGAGAGTCAGAGCAACAAAGAAGAACCTATATTCCTAGGAAAGAAAGAAAGGAAGAGTTTGGAAATCAATAAAGAAGTGAGGGGAAACTCAACAGTAAGGAGAACAGCAGTCTGGAGTCCTAACTGCAGAAGAAATGCACAGTTCTTACAAACTGTAGATCCGGTTCGGGGATATGATCTGACAGCAACTTCTGAAAAATAAGCTGGCTTTAGAGAAGAAATTCATCACATCACTCAGCAAACTCTCTCAGCACTATAACCAGGGTGGCTCTGAGATGGGTCCTATTGTTGGGGGCTAAACTGCTATGGGGACCAGAAAACCCAGAACAATCATAATTCAGGGTGCTCATGGACACTGCTGAGCTGGCTTGGAGAGTTCCTGCAGAGACCTGGACTGAGGCTGGCAGATCCCCATCCTCGGTTTTGCATTCGTTCCCCCCAACCTCACCCCCAGCATAGAATTGGGTGGTTTGGTTGCTGCCATCCTCAGAGGCATTCCAAGACACACCTCAGCTTGGACATATTCTAGATCTCTGGATGCACAGAAGTCTCTGGACTGAATATGCCTGCCTGGCACAGCCCACATACTGCCCAAACTCAGACAGTAAGAAGGACTCACTACAACCAAGCCAAGGTCACCCATGGGCACACAGACTGGTAACTTCTGGCATGACCTTGCCACGACCTCTCAGATGAGAAGGTCTTGCTGTAGCTCAGATATTGTCATGCCCCGGGGTGCACATTACTAACAGCCCCATGTAGCAGACATTCTTTAACCTGCTTGGCAAGAAATGAAGGCACAGCCTACTTTCCACCCCAACTTTGGTGTGAGCCATGACCCACTACTACACCTGGCAGATTACAACCTTAAAAGACATGGAAAAGCCAGGCGTGATGGCGCACACTTGAAATCCCAGTACTTGGGAGGCTGAGACTGGAGGATCCAGGTTCACAGCCAGCCTCAGCTACTTAGTGAGGCTCTCCACAACTTAGTGAGACCCTGTTTCAAAATAAAGAATAAAAAATAGGACTGAGGGTATAGGTTGGAGGTAGAATGCCCCTGGGTTCAATCCCCAGTAACAGAAAAAAGACATGGAAAGAAGAGTCTCAAAGTACCTCAGTTAGGAGGAATTTTTAAGTTGTTTTATTATTATTATTATTATTATATTATTTAATTGGATTTTCTCTCTTTTCTTTTTTGACTTTCTCCTGCTATTTTTCTTCTTTTTAAAATTATACTTTTATCTTTCAGTTTATTCTGTATTATTTTTGCCACTTTCTTTTCTGTTGTGATTCTTGTTGTTTTTATTTTTTACTTAAACAGCTTTGTTATCTTCTTTCTCTCTGGTAGTAGGGATTGAGCCCAGCACCTCAAGCACATTGGGTGGGTGCTTTGCTGCTGAGCTACAACCCTACCCCAGCTGAGAGAAATTGTACCCTATCCAGCCACAACCCAGTCCTGCTCAAATCTTGGTAGATACTTGAACTTAAAAAGAAGGGGAATAAAAGCTTCCAGCCAACAACCTGACTCCTAATACCCGGGGGTGGGGGGATGTGGCTGAAGTCCTGCTCCTGGATATTCACCATACAAACAACAGAGAGAAATAACACAATTGTGGATACCGCACCTAACAGGGATTTCAACACAGGATGTCCCCATGCCTTTTCAGACTGCATATTGCTGACAAGACTGGAGGACCATAGAGATTACACCCCGTATACTCCACTTTCTGAAGGGACCCCACTCTTGCAAGGTGTACAGAGAAATCAGGTCCTGCAGAGTCTGACACAGTAGGCATTGTATCAAAACCCACTAATCACAGCCAAAGAAGCCACAGGGAAATTACATTATGAATTTGGAATTCAACTGAACACTACACAACAAACCAATATCCCAAGACACATCATCAAGAGAAGGCCCTCACATTAAATTGGAAGGGATCCATTTCAACACAAGAAATATGAAAAACAAGGCAGCATGATACCTCCTAAAGTTCATAACTAGTAACTCGTTCCAAAAATATCAAAATGGGTGAATTATAAGAAAGAATTCAAAGAATGATTTTTTAAAAGTTCAGTGAATTCCAAAAAGATACAAATGAACAGCTGAATGAATTGTGGAATGCAATGCAGAATATGTATGAACAATTCAATAAACATGTAAAGATTCTAGAAAAAAAACCCAGAAACCTGGGATATCATTTAAAAAGCAAACATATTCATAATCAGAATAGATGAGGGAGGAGGAAATGTTTAACCTCATTAGCAATCAGAGAGATGCAAATCAAAACTACCTTGAGATTTCACCTCGCCCAAATCAGAATGGCAATCATCAAAAATAAGAAAAACAACAATTGCTGGCGAGGGTGTGGAAAAGTGGGAACCCTAAAACATTGTTGGTGGGATTGCAAATTAGTGCAACCACTTTCAAAAACAGTATGGAGGATCCTCAGACGAATGGGAATGAATCTACCATATGATCCAGCAATACCACTTCTGGGTACCTACCCAAAAGAATGGAAACCAAACTATCAGACTGATGTATGTGTATCTATGTTTATAGCTGCACAATTCACAATTGCCAAACTATGGCAACAGCCAAGATGTCTATTGATAGATGAATGGATTATAAAACTATGGGGTATGTACACAATGGAATTTTACTCAGCCATAAAGAAGAACAAAATCATGTTATTTGCAGGGAAATGGATGGAACTGGAAAACATTATGTTAAGTGAGATTAGTCAATCACAAAAAGTAAAAAATCATATGTTCTCCCCAATATGCGGATGCTAGGGAGAAAATGGGGCATAAAAAGGACTCCAGATGAAGAAGGAGAAACCTTAGATGAGCAAAGAAGTTGACTTAACTGAAGGTGATGTTGGGGAGGGGTGATACACCCTAATGCACATGATGTACTTTCAGAAACATATCAAAGTCAATCACTAAACTGAACCTGAGAAGGAGGGAGGGCGAGGGAGTGGGGCGGGAATTGGGGAAGGGTTAAATGAGAAATGTGTGCATGTATGCCTTTACCTATTACTAGCTTGTACCTAACAAATATTTTGTATTACAATGCACCAATTAAAAATAAAATAAAATAAAAAATAGATGAGGGAGAAGAACTATAGACTGAAGGCATAGAAATCCTATTCAGAGAAATATCAGAAAATTTTCCAAAACTTGAGAAAGATATGGACATCCAGGCTCAGAAAGCATTTAGAACCCCAAGTAGACATGACCAGACCTCACCACATATATTATAGACTGCCAAAAGTATAGAATACGGGAAAATATTAAAAGCAATAAAAGAGAAGTCACATTAAAGGTTCAAGCTCATCAGAATAATAGCAGATTTCTCTGTAAACTCTAAAGGCTAGGAGGGCATGGAATTGGTGTACTTCAAGCCTTCAAAGAAAATAACTACTAACTTAAATTACTATTCCTAGCAAAGTTATCTTTCAGAATGAAAGGAGAAACAAAGACCTTCTAAGATAAACATAAACTGAGAGAATTCATGACCACTATGTCAGCTCTACAAAAAAAAACTTAAGGAATCCTATGCTCAGAAGAGCAAGAAAGAGAAGCAAATGAGAATTAGGACAGAACCAAATATTTATCAATATAGTAAGCTATCAAATCTCTAACATGAAAAAGAGAGGAGGAAATTAACATAAAATATTCAAAACAAGTCCAACAAGGAACAAGTACATTACCTTTCAATAATAACCCTCAATGCAAATGGTCTTAATTCTCCAATTAAAAGACCCAAATTACATGATTAATTAAATTAAGAACAAGATCCTATAAAATACTATCTATAAGTAACTCTCTCACTGGCAAATATATACACAGACTGAAAGTAAAAGAATAGAGAATAATATTCCAAGCAAATGGAATCCAAAATCAAGCAGGACTAATTATGTTCATATCCACCAGAACAGACTTTAAGCCAAAATTAGAAGAGACAATGTAACTACATATGATTAAGAGAACAATTTATGAAGAAGAAATAATGATTGTAGGCAGTGTGCTGACACATGCCTACAATACCAGCAACTTGGGAGACTAAAGCAAGAGGATGGTAAGTTTGAGGCCAGCCTCAACAACTTAGCCAGACCCTATCTCAAAATAAAAAGGGCAGGGAATATAGCTCAATGGTAAGTCACCCATGGGCTCATTCCCCAGTACTGAAAATAATAATGATGATCATGATTATATATACATATGTATTAAATATCAGAGAGCACCCCATTTTATAAAATGAATACTACTGAACATAAAGGAAGATATAGGCACAATACGGTAACAGTGAATGGCTTTATTACTATACTCTCACCAATAGATATATGATCGAGACCAAAAAAAATCAACAAAGAAACATCAAAGTTATATAGATCAAATGGGCTTAAGAGACAGACTATTCCATCCAAATTGCTGCAGAATACACATTCTTTTCATCAGTACATGGAACTTTTCCCAAAATACAGCATATATTAGGCCTTAAGGCAGGTCTTAACAAAGTCAAAGAAAAATTGAAATCGTTTTTTGCATTAAATCATAATGGAATGAAACTATATAAATTATAACACATGAAGATTGAACAGACACTTTTGAATGATAAGTGTGTCATTGTCAAAATCAGGAGAGAAATGTTAAAATTCCTAGAATCAAATGAAAATGGAAATATAGCATAAAGCTCTGAGTACCTACATTAAAACAAAACAAACAAAAAAACCACCAGGGAGATCTCAAATAACCTAAGGATGCATCTAACCTTCTTAGAAAAAAAGAAGAACAAACCAAACCCAAAATCAGTAGAAAGAAAGAAACAATAACAATCAGAGCAGAAATGAATGAAAGAGATATTAAAATAATCCAAAGGATCAATGAAAGAGTTGGTTAATTGAAAAATTGACAAACTCTTAGCTAAACTAACCAAAATAAAGCAAGAAAAAAATCCAAATAAATAAAATTAAAGGTGAAAAGAGGATATTACATCATATATCACTGAAATACATAGACTCGTTTGGAAGTATTTTGAAAAACTATATGCTGGTAAGTTGGAAAATCTAGAAGAAGTAGACAAACTTATAGACACATAACTTACTAAAATTGAACCAAGATGATATATTTTTTAAAAAACTAAGTAGATCAATAACTAGCAATGAAATTGAAATAGTAATAAAAGTCACCTAGCAAAGGAAAGCCAGTGGCCAGTTGTGTGGCACTATAGGGGATGGATGTTGCCACACAGAGAACACTGCACTCCAGGATTGAAGACAGATGGCATGTGCCACCATGTCCAGCAATCAATAATTTTTTTCTATCCACCAATAATGAATTTGCTGAGAAAAAATAAATCATGAAGGCAATCCCGTTCACAATAGCCTAAAAAAATCTAGAAATAAACTTAAGGAGGTAAAAGACCTCTATGATGAAAATTACAAAACACTGATGAAAGAAATTGAAGAAGACTCAAAAAGATGTAAGGACCTCCCACATTCATGGATTAGAAGAATTATTATTGTTAAAAAGTTCATACTACCCAAAGCAATCTACCGATTCCATGAAATTATCAAAATACCAATGTCATTCTTCACAGTATTAGAAAAATACTAAAATTCATATGGAAATACAAAGGACACTGAATAACCAAAGCAATCTTGAGCAAAAAGCAAAGCTGTAGGCATCATAATACCTGATTTCAAGACATAGTAACAAAAACAGCACAGTATTAGCATATAAACAAACACATACACCAGTGGAACAGGATAGAAATCCCAGAAATAAGGCCACATATCTACAACCAACTGATTCTCAACAGTAGTGCCAAAAAACATATGTTGGAGAAAGGACAGCCTCTTCAACAAATGGTGCTGGGAAAATTGGGTATCCACATGCAGAAGATTGAAACTTGACCCCTCTCTTGTGTCCTATACAAATATCAACTCAATGTGGATTGAAACCCTAAATATAAGACCAGAAGATACTGGAAGAAAATATAGGGGAAATAATTTAATACATTAATATTAGCAATGATTTTTTACATATTATCCCCAAGTAAAAACTGACACATAGGCTTACATCAAACCAAAAGGCTTTTGCACAGCAAAAGAAATAATAAACTAAGTGAAGAAGCAACCTATAGAATGGGAGAAAATATTTACAAAGTATTTGTCTAACACAGGGTTAAGATCCAGAATATATAGAGAACTAAAAAAAAAAAAACTTAATAAAAAGGTATTATAATTAAAAATGGAAAAGTGATCCAAATAGAAACTTAAAGGGACTTCTCAGTTTTTCCTCACTCAATATAATGTTAGCTTTGAGTTTATTGTATATTGCCTTTATGACATTGACTAGATTGGAAGTACAAAAAATAATAGTTTGAAACTTTTAAATAAGACAGGGGTAGGAGAATCCAAGGACAATATCAAAGACTAAGAATATGCAATCCATCAATAGGAACAAAAGCCATCAGTTTCTGGATAAGAGGGTGGTTAAAGCATCATGCATATGACTTTCTTCCCCTCTGTAGAGCATCAAATACATGGCCTGTGGGAAGTGAGAGTGGACGCTCACAGCACCCAGCTAGCCTACATCCTGATGCCGCAGCGTTCTCTTGGCCACATGTATCTGACTCACCTCATGTAAGCTCCAAGAGCACTGCACACACCACAGCAGCAAGCAGCAGCCCTTCCCTGGACCCCAGGGCCCCATCCATGAAACAGAGGAGCTTAGAATCCTTAGCCTCAGAAGTGGTTCAGGGAGGGAAGTCCTGCATGAGATGAGCAAGGGGTCAACTCAGGCAGAGCTCATCCTGTGAGGTCTGGGTGCTTTCCATGATGCTCCTTGACACTTTCAGTTCTCAAGACTAAGAACATACTGATAGAAAAGTAAGGGAAATCATGAAGTCAAGATTACAACTGCTGGCATATAAGGAAGAGAGGGAAGCATAATTAAAGTAAATGAAGATATTTATAGAGCAAAATTTCCTTGGCCTTTGGATGAAAATAAAGAATTGAATTTTCTCTTGAAAATTCCAAAATGTCATAAAGCATATTTTTTTCAGGGCAGAGGAAAGAATTAAAAAACATCACACCAACCTAAAAGCAGTTTTTCCTTGATCTTTCTCTTGGCTTGTAATGAAAGTTTAAGAAAATTGTCTAGAATTTAGCTGAGAGCCTTATTAGCTAGATATTTTAGACAGTGTTTCATTTGAAGTGGTGTGTTTCATAATCATGACACATCTCTGTCTACAATATTTATATCTTTAAGGCAGAATCAGGCTGTTGCTTTATACTACCACAGAAACATATAGTTATGTATATCCCAGATTAGCTTCTATTATATTATTGCTAGCTTTGCCAAAAGTATGGCTAATTGTTATCCAAATGAAGTCATCATGAGTTTGACTACTTCTTAGTTGTGTGACCCTGGGCAACTTATGTAACATCCTTGTGCCTCAGTTTCATCATCTGTAAAGTGGGCTTTATGCATTACTATGTCTATAGAATGACCTAATATAAAAAGCATTCAGAACAGTACATGACCTATGGTAAGTGCTACTTAAGTGTTGGTTGGCATTTGTTTCATGCCTTAAAGTTCATGGAAGACCTATCACATTCTCTCACTTTGAGATCTTAGCCACAGTCTAGTAGACAGGTATGTTTTTAATGTCTCTCCCTAAGATGACTACAGCACTCAAACCACATCCTCAGGGTGTTCAGTAAGTTTCTTTCCAATTGTCTTGTCTCGTAAATGAGAAACGGGCCCAAAGAGGTTAAGTGGCTGGCTCTTTAACTGGAAGATGGCTAATAGTCATTCCGGTACTAGGATCCAAATCTTTCACCCCTGTATTTCTTTCTCGCAGCAAGTGAGGGGCATCTGCCCATTTAATGAGCTTCCCCGGGAGATATTGCACATAAAGCCCTTACCTGTGCCTGGCCCTCAGTGAATCTTGGCAGACGGCAGCTGCCTCTCTCCTGCTACAAGATATCTTTTGCTTCCTTTGTGGCTGAAGTCTAGGCTCAGGTCAAAAGACACCATGGAAAATGAGATATTGCTATGTTTCAGCACATGCTGCCAAGGCTTCCTGTAATTTGCTTGCTGTTTTGCTGAAGGGTTCATGCCTGAGCATGAGCATAGAAATATGCATGAGCTGTTGAGTTGGGAATTTTCCATTTCTTGTCCTTTGATACAGATATCGCTCTGATAGTATTTGCCACAGAGGAGCCCAGCCCTTCTGTACCCAGTCCCCTCCCCAGTGGCATCACCCATCAGCGCAGAAGTGTCACCAAGGACATTATTTGGCCCTCACGGCACAGTCTCTAGCCCATGTGGAGGCTGGAGACTGGCATCCACGGTTAAGAACCAGACTCCACAGCTCCCCTTGCCTGGATGTGCGCCCAACCCCACGCTTACGGCTTCAGTTACCCTGCAAAAGTCACCGATGCTCTCCGGGCCTTAGTTTCCTTATTCACAATTATCCCCTATCTCAGAGTATGGTGAGAATTAAGGAAAGTGTTTTCAGAAAACTCAAGCTAAGAAGAATTTCTCACTGATTGTGTGAGCTGTTAGACCTTTTACAGCCAGCTGCAGGCCTGCTGGATGGGTTTGCCTGCCTTGACCCCACCTGACCTTCTCCTTGGACATTGTCTTTAGGTGAAATATTTACCTTACCCTCAAGAATGCAGCTTTTTCTTTCCTTCCCAAAGATTAGCTCAAGACCTCTTCCCGTGTTTCCAAGGGAGGCAGTGGTTTTGCTTGAAGTGCATCTCTGGAGGGTCAGCTGTCCCCACTTTGCTATGGCCTCACTGGGGAAGATGGCTCACCAGAGGCTGGAGCCCACCAGAGGTGCCCCAGGCTCTCCTCCTCCCAAGGAGAGAAGGGAGCTTGTAAAGCAGGCAACTTGGTCTCATAAAGCCTACAGAAAAATGCCTCCTTGAAGAGCAAGACAAAAAGAGTTTGAAAGTTTTTAGCATAAAGAAAGGATAAACAAAGAGATAGATTTAACATGGCACAAAGATACACGTGTATTGAAACATCACCCAATGCCCCATTGTATACAATCTTTATGTCTATGTATCAGTTAAAAATAAACTTGATTAAAGAAGCCCCTTCTTGAACTAACCAAAAACTGAATTTGACCCTATACCTCTCTGTACTGGTAAGAACAGAACTTGACCCAACTGCCACAAAAGATAGTAGAGCATTGTTTTCTATCATTATTCTATAGGTAGCAGGAGGCAGAGATGAAAGAGAACTTGTGTCAGGTGCTGTGTTGCATTATACATATAATCCTCACAATTATACCCAGAGATACTGCTTCTATTACACACATGAAGGAACTGTGCATCCGAATGTGAAGCAATCCGCCCATCTTGAAGCACAGCCCAGAGTAAATCCAAGCCTGTCTGATTTAAGCCTCCATTCTTAACCCAAATATGCTGAGTCATAAGAATCACCAGGGGTGGTTGTTAAAAATAGATTATCCAAGCTGGGCATGGTGGTGCACACCTGTAATCTCAGTACCTGAGAGGCTGAGATAGGAGGATAACAGGTTTCAGGCCAGCCTCAGCAACCTAGCATTTACCCTGCTTCAAAATAAAATAGGGCTGGGAGTGTAGCTCAGAGGTAGAATGTCCCTGGGTCAATTGGCATTATCACAAAAGAAAAAAATAATATATTATCTGGGCTACATCGCAGACCAGCTAACTCAGGATCCTCAGAAAAGAAAATGGAGAAGCTGTTCTTTGAACAAATGCCCCGGTACCTGGTGTTTAGGAATAGTGCATTGCACCCTGGGCCACCCACCTGCAGCTGCCGACAGTCCTGGAGCACTTAAAGTAGACCAGTACTTAGCCCCAACCAAATGTGGGGTTACTTCCCAAGTTCTGTCTTTGATAAAACACCGCACCCTCTATAGTGAATTCACTTTTCTCAGCTATGAAGTGGCACTACATCTTAATGCCTGTCCCATATATCTCACAAAAGCATTGGTTGAAATGGGAATTCAGGTCAAGGTGTTTGCACAGTGCCCATTGAAAGAAAAGGTACTTTTCAAAATCACCAGGAGCCTTGTCATAATCTGCTTAGTCATCTTTTCTGGGTCGACTTGGGAGTCTAATAATCCTTCTAACATGGTTTTGTAGCCAAATTCATTTGGATTTCAAAATAACTCATACAAAAGCCTTAGAATGCAGTTTATTCCAACTTTCAGGATTACCTATTTATCTAAAGTTTTTGTATAACAGGCCCAGGAATATTGAACATATATAAAATGGTTTCTATGTGAATGTTAAATATGGTTGACTTGACTTTCTGGTCTATTTTGTATGTCTTTGAAGTGAATCTTAATATTGTTAAATGGAAAGAGTAGATGCTGAAGTGATATTGACAGTAATTATACCATGAAAAATTATAATAGCTCTGACTCATGGAGCATTCCTGTGTGCCCAAATGTGTGCTAAGCCAGTTTCACACCATCCTCATCAAATGTTATTCCCATTTGCTGATGCTGAAGGAGACTAATTATCTTTGTAGGGGTCATTTAGCTCATAGCAATAGTAGAGAGAGGAGTCACACAGAATACAAGACTCCTAATTAACCACCTTGCTATGTGAGATCTCCAGGCACACTCATGGATTAGGATGCAAACACAGGAAAACAAGAACAAGACAGCGTTAGGACAGAAGGCTTATGGTTCATTTAAAATAAAAAGGATTGTTGGTGTAAAAACTCCTGATTAAAAAGGAAAAACCTGAGGAGAAAAAAAATTGACCTGTATTCTATAGCTGGATGTCAAGACTCATTGCTGTTGGTTTTGGGGGTTAGATTTTCATTCCCTAAAACTTCATAGTCTCTGATCCCTGTGAAAGCTGAAGGATGAGAAAAAAGTTTGGATGCAAGAAATCCCCTTACATGCCCTCTGCTCTTCACTGAATTAGAGAGGGTATTTCTGCCTTTTGTAGATGAGGAAGAGGATACCAGGGGTGAGGAGTGTGCTGTGAGCCCTTTTCTGTCAGGGGTGGGCTCTTAGATATGGAGCTGCCAGCAAGGTGCCCATCTACATGAAGAACAAACCCATGCCATTTGCAGGAAAATGGACAGATCTAGAGAATTAGCCAGTAACAGAAAGTGAAAGGTCATATATTTTCTTTCATATGTGGAAGCTAGAGAGAAATTGGGATATGAGGAGAACTCCAGATAAAGGACAAACTCCAGTGGAGTGATGGAGGGGGTGGGGGGTAACTTGATGAAGGACACAATCCCATTGGCACTATATACATATACAAAATTAGCAATGCCAGTTTTTATATCATGTATGAGGAAGGGCAAAGAGGGGGTTAGGAGCCAAAGGGAAGCTCACCAAGTGCTGTGTGCACGTATGTCCCTATCACTCTGAGCTTCATTATGATGTGAGATTACAACGCACCAATAAAAGTATATATTTTTTTAAAAAATGAACCCAGAACATTCAACTCATGCCCCACCAGGGTAATCACATTCAACACTTTACACATACTCCTATTATAAAGACACTGCTTCACAGCCACGCAGAAAGCTAAACATCATCTCCCTGGGAAAGCAGGTCCTCACCCGACCCATGCCCTGCTTCAAGATGAATTCCTTTCCCACAAGTGATTTCTCTTTTTTTCTAACAGATATCTGCCAATGAAATCGAAATGCTATTGATGAGGCTGCCACGCATGTTCAAACAGGAATTCACAGGTGTGGGGGCAACACTGGAGAAAAGATGGAAGTTGTGTGCCTTTGAAGGAATTAAAACTACTTAACTGCTAAGAGCAGGAAACCTCGGGAAATGAACCAGTGTGAACGCGGCCAGGGCTGTGCAGCGTGAGAGCAGGAGGGTTGGGGTCGCCCAGTGGGGACCTGTGCGGAGCCATCAAAGCCCAACTTCAGTTACATCTGTGGCGTTCTCTCGTGAGTGGAAATGTAATGTGTACCAGTTGCTTAATCTAAACAAAGCTTCATACTGTGACAGATCTGTTTCCTATGAAAACCAAACAATGATTCCACAATCATACTGATGGCAAAATCTTAAAATAGGCTACATTTGAGAATAGCTCACCCAGCAAAATATTTAAAGTTAATGATGGTGTAGCGATGGTGGTTGCTAGGCTACAGAGTTGTGTATGTACTGTATAGCTGAAACCATTCAATGACATTTTCCTCAAAGTCTTTCTGTTTTAGTTTAAAAAATCCAAAAAAAAATCCAAAAAAAGGTAATTTTACAGTAAGAAAAATCATACCAAAAGAAAACTTGAATATGTGTCTGAACAGTTATTGTATTTTATAAATTAAGTTATATGCTGTTCCAGGGACTTTTGCCTTATTGAAGAGGCAGAAACTATGATTGGACTCCTTGAGAATGCTTTATCAAGAATATTATTTTTCTAATGTAACAATTCTCCATCATAAGTTCTTTTAACATGGGCTGCATAACAATTTTCATAAACTGTAAATAAAGGGAAAACTAGTGCTACTGTCTTGTACTTGGTATGTAACATTCAGGTTTATGCATCAAAATAAACATTCAGTAAATATTCCTGTTACAAATTTTATAGCAAAGATATTAATTTTTTTCAATAAATATGACTTCTACCATATTGGCATTGCAAATAATTCTTTTGATATAATTTGGCTCTTCCTTCAGAGATCTTTTTCTCATTGCTTGGTCCCATCTCACAGCTTACCATTTTTTTAAACTACTAAATACATGAATGACACTAAGAGACAAGCATTATTTCAAATAAAAATATATAAAATTGTAGGATAGAAAGCACCAATAAGGGAGATTATACAGCATTAGATTCCACTAAAAATACTAAAACATAGCATTCAAATATAATCAACATAAAATTTATCTTTGCTTTGTGTCCTCATGGACAGGTACAAAATAGCTAATTAGTTAATCTTACTCATTTGTTGACTGATTTGTTTGTTTACTAGAAAGCATACAAGGCAGAAAAGGAATTAAGAAATTTACAACTGGACCAATAATTTAGACAGAATTTGGGACTCCCCTGTTTCTTTTAATAATAAGTAGGTTATAGCTTTAAATTGTCTCCCTTCCTGCTTTCTTACATATAAATCACAAAAAGATGTGTATTTGAGAAATTAATTTAAATGAAAATATTTTTAGAAAGATAGCAGGACAGCGACAATTCTTTAAAATTATGAAACAACAACCATAATTTCCTATTTGACATTATTATACTCCGGTAATTCTTATTGAACTCTGAAAATGAAGGTATTTATTCATAATTCTCATAAATATCTGTGTTCTCTGTTCTGGCTCAGTGCTAATGAGTATGGAGATGAATAAGAAAAGACTCTCCCCTTAGTGTGTTCAGAGTTCAGTGGGAAAGACATTTTCCCAAAAGTTTTTTATATGACAAAGTTCCAGATGACATAAGACAGGACACAGTGCTGTAAGATTCAAGTTACATGCTGATGTCATATTAAACACTCGAAGCTTTCCCTGCCATCTATTGATGCCCACAGCCAACACCGTCCTGACAGATTTCTCTCAAGTCAGAAGACACAGACAAGGATCCAGTAGTCAGAGAAATCACTTATGATATTGTGGAATATAAAACCTAAAAAAGTTCACCTGGAAAACTGAGGAGAAAAGGAACTCAGTGATGTACCTGATTATAAAGACAAAGTTTAGTAGGGACATAATAGAAGGCACCACAACCAGGATGGTTTTAAATGTGCATTCATTTTTTCTATTATTACTAGGAATCGCTTTAGCAGTGAGACACACTGTGTAAAGTAAAACCCAAACAGAGCTCTGTGCTCACACAAAGGTACTGTATGGTTGGGAAGAGAAATCAGAGGGCCCTCATACTAGAAGATATCATTAATAAAAAAAACATGGTTCTGAGCCCTAAATAGCAATGTAAAGGAATGAAATTAGTTCACTTTCCAAAAAATATTTAAGTAATTTGAAGCTTATTTCTAGGAAAAAAGGAGAATTTGTTTTCCCTGTGATATGTTTATTTATACTTGAAATTAATCATGCTACTTGTCTAGAAATATGAGTCATATATTTTAAGCTCAATTACATGAATAACATTTTTAGAGGGAAAAATTCCTCCAAATTATGTTACAGACCCTCAGATTCAGATGGGACTTTAGCAGTCACCTGGGGAAGGCACTCATGTTGACCTGTGAGGATGGTCTGGAGTCTACATACATCTGTCACCCAGTCTTCTTTAGTCCTCTTGGTATCTTTCTATGAAGACACTGTAGTTATCCCCACTTGGCACACAAGGAAAATAAGGCTTAGAAGTTTCAGGAATTTTGGTCAACTTTGTACAGTTAGTAATTTTTGAGAGCAAGATTTGAACCCAAGGCTGGCTCCTAAACAGTATACTCTTTTCATTTGTTCATGCTTTTGGCTCAATCCATCATTGCCCCACTCAGGAGCCCAATGCCCACCAGTACCCAGATTGCTGCTTTTACTATCCTTTATTCTCTGCCACCCCTTGTGTATGGGTAGAGGTGTGAAGAGTCTTAAAGCCTTTCCCTCCTTAACCCACCCAATAACAAAGCAGGATTCTTGGTTCCAAGAATAAGCAGAATATTGAAGGCTTCAAAACCCCTGTGTCCCTGATGGAACTCTGACTGGCCTCCCTGAATAGGGCCAATACTTTGCCTTTCTTTTTTTGTTCATCTTTTGGTCCAAATGATCAGAATCAGACCTAGTGATCACAATTCTACACAGCCTTAAATGGGAAAACACACAGACTCTCAGCCCCCATGGAACTTCTCCACATCTCACTGCCCTCGCCTCTGTGCAGCCATCCCACACTGACCCCTTCCAGAGACCTGCCTCACCTAGTGCCTTGCCTTAGCCACCTCGTAGACTGCGAGCTCTTTGTGGGGAATGAGCCTGTCTCAATGACTTTGAATTATTTCTCAAAGTTGTTTTACTCATAAATGTTTAGAAAGTAGGACAGAGAATGAACTAAGATCTTTTTCTGCCTCCAGAGACCATTTTGTTTGCAAATACACAAGGGGGAAATATTACAAAATATTTGAAAATATCTCAGATCTAAGATTCAAAGGCAGAAAAATTTGAGTAATAATGAACTGCCTGCTATGGAAACCCCAAATAAGCAACCCCACTCCTACTCAAACTTCAAACCCAGATCAATTATCAACTCCTTCCCTGGAGCTCCAACTACCTCAGGAAGTTTTCTCCTCTGTACCCTCTCTGGTTCCTTATATTTTTCCTGTGGTACTTATATTGCATTTTAATCGTTTGTAAATGTGACTATCTGTCCCCTGGGCCCGAGCCTCTCTTACTCCTCTAGTTCCTCAGAGTCTGAAATGACATATTGTTACTTTAAAATACTTACCAAATGATTGCACTAAATGAATAAAAGAAAAGCCTTCCCAGGAAATTTCTGAAGTGACTGAATCAGAAAACATTCAGGCTTTGAGTTCAGTAAGAGATGATACAACTTTCTGTCCCTTGTTTGTAATATCTTGGTAAAATTCTTACCTTTTAAAAAATTTCTTATGGTAAAATATATATATATATATATATATATATATATATATATATATATATAAAACACAATATTTATTTTAACCACTTATAAGGGTATAATTAATTCATTGACATTAACTGAATTCACAGTGTTATGTAATCTATCACCTCTATAGCAAGAACTTTTCAACCCCAACAAAAATCCTGTACTCATTAAATGATAACTCATTACCCATCTGCCCCTTCAGGATCTGATGACTTCTATTCTACTTTGCATCTCCATAAATGTGCCTGTTCTAGGTAACTTACATAAGTGGAATCTTACAGCCTTTACCCCTCTCTGTCTGCCTTCTTTGATGCAACACAATGTCCACACATACAGTTCATTCACACCATAGCCTGTATCAGAACTTTATTCCTTTTTTAAGTCTGAATAATATTCTATTCTATGAGAAATATTGCTGGTTTCAAGGAGCCTTAGTCATTTATCAGTGTTTGAAAGTACTTAAATATCACATCAAAACCAACATTCCAAAGTGTGAATATGCCTACTTCCATCTGCGTAAACTCAGTTCCATCAAAGGTGATAAAAATGAAAGGACAAAAGGAGAAAAAGTTGGTAGCAACTGTGCAGAAAATAAGACTGAGTAAACAAACATCCAGGTAACAATGTATATGTGACAAGTTGTTTTCTCTTGGTAAGAGTTGGAGCTATTTTTCTTTGAGGTTGATTTTTATTGTTTTTTTTTTAATCCCTTTTCTAAAAATGGCTATTGTGTTTGTTAGATTCAATAAAAGGTAGTTTGTCTCCGCAACATAGGAACTTTTTTACTACAATGTAGTTTTTTCTCATAAACTGAGGAAATGAAGAGACATTGGATTCCTAAATTCTAAACGTTTGGCACATTTTACATCAAAATAGTAAAAGTTTCACATGTATATTTAACCAGTCTGTCATTGGTAGCTGAACAAACATCCTTTATGTGCAGAACACCAATATGAATGTTGCAGAGTTAGACGAGTTACAGTGAATGTATTTATGTATTATTATGTCACTAGAAATATTGTGTCTCTGGTTTCACCACCTCCAAAGCACTCTTATTTTTAAGAGGATTGTTATTTTTTCATTCCCCAGGCTTCAAGCATTTGGAAGTTTCTCATACTGTGGAGGGCAGTGTTCAGGCTGTATGAAAGTTAATGCCAGCCCAAAAATTGCTGACCTGTGACTATGGCATATCACTCAACCACACCAAGGTGCTAATCCCAGATTTATAACACTAAATTATTAATACCTGCTTCATAGGGTTAATGTGATGATTAAATGAGATGTCTGGGGAAAGTACCTAACAGACACTCAGGAGGACTGAAGGCATTTGTAGCTTCAAAAATAATACTTTAAGCCAGGCATGGTGGCACACACCTGTGATCTCAGTACTTGGGAGGCTGAGACAGAGGATTGTAGATTTGAGGCCAGCCTCAGCAACATAGCAAGACCTTGTTTCAAAACAAAAAATAAAATAGGGCTGAGGATGTAGCTTGGAAGTAGAATGCCTCTGTGTTCAATCTCCAGTACCACAAAATAATGATGATGATGGTGGTTGTTATTATTATTATTATTATTATTATTATTATTATTATTATTATTTAGGGCTGGGAATGTAATTCAGTGGCAAAGCACTTTCTTTTTTTTTTTTTTTTTTTGTGGTACTGGGGATTGAACTCAGGGGCATTCTACCTCTGTGCTATACCCCCAGCCCTATTTTTTTATTCTTTATTTTGAAACCGAGTCTCACTAAGTTGCAGAGTGCCTCACTAGGTAGCTGAGGCTGGCAGCGAACCCGGATCCTCCGGTCTCAGCCTCCCGAATGCTGGGATTACAAGCGTGTGCCACCATGCCCGGCTGGCAAAGCACTTTCCTAGCATGCACAAAGCCCTAGGTTTGATCCCCAGCAACACAAAATAATAATGATGATGATCATGGTAATATTTTAGCTTTATCATTCCCAGCTAAGCAGGCAAACCCACACCCTGCTATAGGTAGTTGTTCTGATTATTGATAAAGTTAATATGTTTGTAATTATGAGACTAAAACAAGTATAAGACAAGCATAAGCTCTCCAAGTACTCCATTAAACATATTCAAGTATAAAACTGAGATAAGCCAAATAACTATAATTCTCTAACCTGCAAAAACCTTCACAACTTTTATTGGCAAGTAAGCAGATACTGTCACAGTCCTTCATTTCAGAAAATGTAGAGCCTAAATTCTTTCTTTCAGCTCACTTTTAACTTACTTAGTATATTTTAAATAAACAGTAATTAGGGTCAAATACATTCTACTGTGAAGAAGCTATATGGGTCTGGGAAACTGCCATTTTTGAATGATGGTCAACTTGGTCTACAGTGTGCAAAGATTAAATAAAGTATTAATTATGTTTTCTTAACCCAGCAGAGACATCGTCAGGAAAAATTATAGTTGTAGCTAAAGCATGCAATAGTATTATTTTAGATAGCATACACATTTATTATAGTTGTTGAGAGTATCAAAGTAAAGGACTCCAGTAAATCTAGTAATTACGGACTGGTTATGTTAACGAAATTAGCTGTTCTAGTTCAAAATTTTAGCTGTTGCCTGCTTGGTGCAGATACCCAAACAGTGACGCTCAGATGTTTGCAGTGCACATTTCACCTCCTAAATAATGTACATTTATCGGTACCGGACTATATAATGGAATGTTCTTACTTCATGGGAAAAACAGACTCATAAAAATAAATTGCAGACATTTTACAGTAGAAAATGGTACTTTACTATTCAAAGGGAAAAAGTGGTTAATATACAATAGAAAGTGGATTGCATGTAATGAAATGCATTTTTTGGTCTAGCAAATATATTTATTGTGTGTTGAAAATTGTAATATCTTCCCCTGCACAAAGAAATTTCTATTATAAAGCTCATTTGCTATTGTGGGGAGTGAAACCCTTTTTCTTGTTTACTAAAGTAGTCTATCATAATATCAGCCCACAACACTGTCAAGTTCACTTAAGTAGAGCTATGTGTAGATAAGAATATTCCATTTCATCTGCTTTTCATATCTGAGCAAGTGCTGTATAATCCACTACATGTGGTAGCAATCTCATTTTGGAAAACATTTTTCTCTTCAGAAGAAAAAGCTAAAAATTGGCCCATTTGAGGCTCTCATCAATAAATAAATCTTTTGCCTTTGAATATGTTTATGCCTAAGCAAGGACTTGCTTCCCTAGGCTCTTTTGAGATAGAATGTGAAGAATGGGCTCAAAGTCAAGCCTTGTTTTCAGAGGATCTCATGTATGAAAACCATCGTGAGTCATTTATCAAACAGACATTAGTCGTTACATCAAATCAACATATCATGTATCATTTTTATGATTTACAATCACAGTAAATCAAGTTTCAAGTATGAAGTGCTATGAATGTTTAGAGAGAAGTGTCACTTCTGAAGGCTGAGCAGCAACTGGCTAGAATGACTAGCACCTCGTCATCTATTCCTTGAGCAGATAAAGGGAACTTTGATTCCACACCCGCCAAAGAAAAGGCTTTGTGGGATAGGGCCTGGCATGCAATCAGACTAGGCAATGGAGAAGGGACAGCAATGGGAAATCCAGACCCAGCCAATCTACAGTCAAGCATTTTGTGTTGCTGCTCTACGACTGGGGGCTGGTAAAGGAAACATAGAGCCTTTTGATTTGGAAGGGATAAAATCACAAAGACGTTATAGTAAAGTACTCAAGAGCATTCTTCTGGAAACTTCCCAACTGATGGGCATATGACTTAATCTCTTTGAGACTTAGTCCTGAAATAGGATGATAGTAACTCTTCTCACACATAACATAGGGTCATTCTGGAATTTTACGCAGTGACTGTCTTACTAGGTCATCTGAGGCTTTAAAATTCTTCAAGCAGAAGTCCTCAATGTCGTGGCCTTGCAGTTCCCTGCTTCCCCTCTGAGGATTGGCTAAAGGTCACATCGAGTGCAATCAGCTTCCTGATTTCTCCCTGAAACAATAAATGCTTCAATACAACATAACAGGAAATCTCAAACCAGTCCCACAAGCTAAAATTTGGCTTTCCAAAAATCCCAGATTCCCACATCCCTGGGATGTTTTAGAGACTCACGATAGGGATGAATAACTAGTTAAGTTCCTAACTCAAACCAGGCCTTTTGGAAGAGTCTTGGCAAAGATAAACTTTGTGTGTTTTCTCAAATATAAAGTATTTCACAGAAAATAGAACAACATCCCACTCCTGAAATAGATAAAGGGCTAGATAGCTATCTTCTCCTGGTTCCTCGATCTCCAATAAGATTGAGACGTTTTAGTGAGAGAATCACAGGAATCAAATTTATCATGTACTTCTGTTTCTCCTTACATTTCTCCAGCATCCAGACCTACAAAAGGATACAGAAAGAGAACAAGAGATGCTCATTTATGCCTTTTGGAATTTCTCAAACCTGGAAGTTTAGGATAAAGTTAGCAGACTCCACCTCCTGCTCTGATCATATAACCCTTTCACTCCTGCTTCATATTTCTTTCTTTTGCCATAAGGGTTTGTCCTGTGAGCACTCATTTAATGGATTCATTGATTTATCGGGTGAAGTGCACTGATTTTGTTTTTAATAGACTGGGAAGGAACACCCACTAGCACGCACTAATACACAAGTATACAGATTATACATATCCACACATACTCACCTTAATGAAAATCCATGTGCACACAGTTACGCACACATAAAAAGCAATGCGAACATACAGGTGGTCACATCTGCATACATTCAAAGTTTCACTGATTTCAAACACCTCTGCTTTCAGCAATCATTTTTGTCCCTTTCAGTTCTTCCCTCTCATCCCTTTATTTCTTTCAGTTACTCACTCTTCTTGGTAGAATTCTTAACTTGGAGTAACTAAGAGACGGTGCCACGCAATCCTATATGTAATAAACATATGGTATTTACCTTGAAAAAAGATGATTCTGGCCAGAAATGTAGGTGTATTGATGATATTACCAAAAATAAATAAATAAATAAACCCAGAAAGGAAAAAGAAATGAAGACAGCTAACCCCTGAGGATACCAGTGAGTTTTTTTCTAGAAAGGCTAGATTCTCATACAGGAATTTTTCTATTTCCATGCAAACAAATCCTATGGCCGATGGAGGTTCAGAGTTCCCCTTTAATGGCCTGTGGAGAGCCAGGCATCTTGCTCTGTAACTTTGTAGCCTCACCCCACTCGAACTCTGGAGTGAGTCATTCACCCTGCTTTGGCCAATGAGATAGTAGCAGAAGCTCGAGCACATTTCTGCTTGCTTTCTTGCATGACTGGGTTTGTGTATTTCTGCACCCTGACATGGCTATGAAAACACATATGTGTAACTGAGCCAGGTGACCCCAGCCAAGGCCGTCCTGGACCTGCTGAGGAACAGTTGATCCTTCAAGAAAACACACCAGACACACACACACACACACACACACACACACATACACACACAAAACACACAATTTTGGCTTCAACTGTTGATCTGCAGACTTGTAAGCTAAATAAATGGTTGTTTTGAAGTGACTTTCTAATCAACATTATGGCAACAGGCAACTGACATAGATGCTGTAATTTAGGATTAGAGTGTTGCTATAACAAAAACAGCTGCAAAAAAAAAAAAAAAAAAAAAAAAAAATGTGGCATTGGTTTTCAGACCAAGCACTGGGCAGAGGCTAGAAAAGTGATGAAGAATCTGCTGCAGGAAGATGGGATAATGACAACACAGGGGATACAATGGCAGAAAAACTTGGCAAAACGGCCACACGTGATAATTGTAAGGGCTAACCCAGGAATCCCGTCAGAGACCAGGGGAGCGGAGTGAGAGGGGGAGAGAAAGTTTATTGTTCTGAGAATAAAGGAGAACAACCAATTTTTATAGGTAGGGCAGGGGACGGTCTTGCAGGACCAGGTACAGGGCTTCATAGGGTGGGATGAAGGGGAAGAAATTGGAGCCGGCCAGAGGTGATAAGCTGGCTGGTCCCTGGGCATGGAAAGGCACCGCCAACTGATGCCCAGAAGAGAAGCCGGAATTGTGCCATGTTGGGGTGCTTTATGGGGATTCTGTTCCAACAGTCCCCCCTCTTTGGTTTTATTTGGGACAGGGGCATTGCGGCTCATCATTGGCTACTTCCTGCTAGCTGGGGATGCAGCATGAGGGGGTGAGGTTGTGAGGAGCAGGAACAGGTATCCCCATATAGCTGCAGAGAAAAAGAGGATTTTTTTTTTTTTGGTGGGGGGGGTGTGAAAATTTATGAAGGTCCAGAGGTGGGGTCTCTGTTGAAGCCATTTTTCTGGCGATGATATCAGAGTTAGCAACCAGTGGTCATCTAGTATGTCCTCTAGGAACTGTATAAAGTGTCACTGTATAGGAGAGTCAGCATGTGGAGAAGGCTTTTCTGGAGATGGAGTCATTGGAAGCCAAGGGTTGATAGTTCCTAGGGAGAAGCTGGTTGAAAGTTTGGTTAGAAATCTTTTGATCTGGTTTTGTAGGAACTTGGTGATTTAGGGTAAGAATAGGCAGGCAATAAGGATGATAACAAGGGGCCCAACAAAAGGCCATAGCCAGGTAACAAGTGGTGATGGGAGCCAGGAAAGGAGGAAGTATTTTGCCTGATTTTGAGACATATGGCCAAATTTTGTAGTCTGTCTATGTTTTGTTCCACAATGTCTAAGCATTAACATAGTAGCAATATTCCTCTCTAAGGAAGAGGCAAGTTCCCCCTTTTTCTGCTGTAAGTCAAGGACTTGCCTATTTTGTAGGGTTACTTGTGTTAAGGATGTAACTTGTTTCTGAAGGACTGTGAGGGACTCGGCCATGGAGGTTAGGACACCCTCTAATTTGTTTTCCAGGTCGCCATCACCCAGAGCGTATGCCCAAGGGCACCTCTACTTAGTCCCAGGCTTACGACAGACGAGGACAAGGAGAGTCTGACAAGAACAGGGAGGAAGGTGGCTCTCTTAGCCCGGGTTGTTGGACCCATTGGAGGAGTGAGGTAGTCTTGAAGCTCAGAGCTGCTGTAGAGAGTGAGCTGAGGGACCAGTGTGGTGAGGATGAAGGGGGATGAGATGTCAGGCGGGAGATAGTTTGTGAGAGTTCCCTTGCACCACAGAAAATGTCTGGGTTGGGTAAAACCAAATGAGGATAGGGAGAGGGTGATGTGGCACTGTTGTGAAAGGCTAGAAGGAGGAGGAGTGGGGACCAAGGAAGGAGTTGAGGGTGAGATACAGAGGCGAGAGAGCTGGGTAGAATTGGCATCAGGTTCCCATAGAGGTACTCTGGGGATGGAGTGAGCCATCAAATCCTGAGAGGAGAAAAGAGAATAGGTAATGAAATTAAGGGGAACCACCGCCAGAAGGGGGCGTGTTAGGGAGGCACAGAGGAAACACTCAGCTGGTCTGGAACTTGGGAATGTATGGTTGAGAAAGCTGACAGTGGTCTGGATCAGCTGTAGCCATGAGAGTAAGGAGAGGGGAGAGTTAGTTGAAGGTTGGTGAAGTGAATCCAGGACTACCTTGGACTGGTGAGCAATATCTGCTGAGACCTGGGAGACCTGAGTCGCAATAGAGACGTATTCCCTGTAGATGTGTAAGACCCCGCACGGATATTTAGCCCAGCCATTGCAGTAAACTTTACCTTTTTCCCACCTAGCCCAACGTGCACCCCAGGGGTCATGTATTGTGAGGTTGTAGGCACGAGATTGTGGGATATACCGAAAGTACCCCCCAAATCAGCCAATCCACCCGTAGGGGTCGTGGGTGTGACACAACCAATAGGGGCATCCACCATATGTGTCGGGCCACCGTCTACAGGATGAGCTGATTTGATCAAAAAGGAAGCATAAATAAGGGTGAGGGACCCCTTTGAAAAGAGAGAGAGAGTGGTAGGGACAGATGTATGGCAGATGAGCATCAACTGGACAGTCGGCCGAGGCTGCTAGTTCTTCAACCCACTTGTAGTTATTATCCTGGTAAGTCTGACGGACATGGAAATGCCACACAAATGGGGTGGTGCTGATGCAGGAAGGAAGGGCGATGAGGAAGAGGAGTAACCTAGGACCCATGGATGTCGGTGAGTAGGGGAGTTTGTTCTTCCGGCACTGGGGGAAGACGCATAATCTGAAGGGAAAGCGATTTTCCAGGAACAGGTGTGGACGAATAAGAGGGAGGGGGTGAAGAGGGAGGAGAGGGGGTATATGGGTTAGGGGATGCTTTCAGTTGGGAAATGTGGAACCAAGGTGGAGAGGGAGCCATTGGTGAGGCGAAGTCGAGCAGCCATGGGGGTGTGGAGGACGACAGTAGCCAGACCTGACCATTTGGGTTTGAGATCATGTGGGGATTCAGGTTGGCAGAAGAGAACCTGTTGTCCAGTTTGTAAAGGTTGAGGTAAGGATGTAGCTGGAGAGAGAGGTTTGTGGAGAAGCCAGTCTTGGTGTTGCCAGAACTCCTGTCGGAGGAAGGAGAGAAGAGGGAAGGCCAGCTGAGGGGGGAGTGGCCCGGCTTCAGGGTGAAGACCAGGTAGTAAAGGGGGCGACCATAAATGATCTTGAAAGGGGATAATAGAAGCTTTGGGTATTTGGGTAGAATAGGGAGTGAAGGTAATGAAGTAGTTTGGTCTTGTCACTTGGTGTTTGGTCTTTGATCAGGACAGGTAGTAGCAGGGGGCAGATAGAGGGTGAGGGGGCTACCAGGGCTGCAGCTCTGGCCGAGGAGTTGGTCAGGGCATTGCTCTGGGTGACTGGTGAGTCATCCTGTTGGTGGACCCTACAATGGGATATGCCCAAGCATAGAGGCAAGGTGGAAGCATGAAGAAGACAGGCAATAAGGCCAGAATTGGTAACAGCATTACCCTTGGAGGTAAGGAGAGTAAGGAAAGAATACGGGAGGGGGGTAATGCTTGTAAACCCTTGTATGAAAGCAGGTCCTATAAGCAGTGGGGAGAAATTACCATGAGGGGAGCCCAAAGGTAAGTTCATGTGCTTTTAGAGACAGAAGATGGCTGGCAGCCAAAGCCCTGAGACAGGGCGCCCAACCACGAGTTGTGGGGTTTAGCTGTTTAGAAAGATAAGCAATGGGTCTAAACATGGGACCATGTTGTTGGCCAAGGACTCCCAGTGCCTGCCCCCCCCCCTTCATGAACGTATAGGAAAAAAGGATGGGTGAGTTCGGGGAGATGTAGGACGGGTGCCTGAGTAAGAGCCCTTTGGAGAATTTGGAAAGGAAGACGGGGTGAGGAGGAGATGGGTTTGAGAGGGTTGCCCTTGGCCAAGTCATATAGGGGCTTGGCTGACAGGGAAAAGTTGGGAATCCATACCCAGAAGTATCCTGCCAACCTAAGGAAGGAGAGAATGTCCTCATTTTTAGGGACAGGAAGAGAGGCAATAAGAGATTTGTGACCGGTGGTGGCTTTAGTATGTTGAGTTGGGGAGAAGCCCAGGTAAGTGACTGTTGTTAAGGAGAGTTGGGCCTTGGACCAGGTGCAGGGCCCTGTTGGGAAAGGAAGTTAAGGAGAGAGGCGGTATCTGAGTGAGATATGTAGAGGGATGGGCTGCAGAGAAGGAGGTCATTTACATATTGAAGCAAGGTAGATGATGGGCAGGAACGGCGAAAGGAGCAGCGATCAGTGGCCAGAGCTTGTCCGAACAGATGTGGACTGTCTCGAAACCCCTAGGGTAGGACAGTCCACGTGAACTGAGATGAGTACCTGGAGATGGGATCTGTTCAGGTGAAAGCAAATATGTCTTGGGACTGGGGATCCAGAGGGATAGAAAAGAAAGCATTTTTAAGATCTATGGCCAAGAAATGAGTCGTTGAGGTAGGGATCTGATTGAGGAGGGTGTAGGGGTTGGGAACTAGAGGGTGTATGGGCCTAATGGCCTTGTTTATGAGCCTGAGATCCTGTAACAAACAGTAGGAGCTATTGGGCTTTTTTACAGCCAAAATGGGGGTGTTATATGGAGAATGGGCAGGGCGAATATAGCCCTTTTTGTGAAGGTCCGTAATTATTGGCTGGAGTCCCTTTACGGAGGTACTGGAGAGTGGGTATTGAGGCTGGTTAGGAAAGTGGGAGGGATCTTTAAGGATAATTTTAACGGGCGTACACTTGGCCAGTGAGGAGGAGGTGACATCCCAGACCACAGAGTTTGCTAGGTGATGGGGGAATGGTGTTATCGGGTTGTGGGTGTCAGCCTCAGATAGGAGAGGAGGTGGGGAATATGGTTCCCCAAAATTTCCTTAAGACCAAAAAGGTGGCCCCCGTGTCCGCCAAGAAGGAGATGACCCAGCCTTCTACACGGAGAGTGACCCTGGGCTCCTGCCTATATATTAGAACAGCCGGTGTTGGAGACCCAGGGCCCTGATAATCAGTGGCTAGCCCCAAGAGAGCCGGGTCGGAAGGACAGGCCGCGAGTCCCCTCAGGGACAAGGGACAGTCCGATCCCAACGACCCATTTGTTGACATTTGGGGCACAGATTTTTAGGTGGCCTAGTGGCATTTCCCTTTGCACTTGAAGCAGGCTGAGTCAGGGCCACTCTTCCATGTGGTGGGTAAGGGCCATTTGTCAGTGGTGGTCTTAAGGGCCTGGGCCAATAGGACAACCTTTTGGCATTGTTTACACTCATTGTGACCGTGGTATGCTTTAAAGGCAGTTGTGAAGACTTCTGCCGGGGGCATAAGGGGGCCTCTCTCGAACTTTTGGAGCTTGACTCCGATATCAGGATAGGATTGGGAGAAAAAGTAAGTCATAAGTCAGGTGATTTGGGATCTAGGTTAGTATATTGGAGGAGGGCCTTTGTTAAGTGTTTTTAAAAGGAAGGATTTTTGTGTTTATCCTGGATAACCTCTTGTAGTATTTTTTTAAGTTAATAGGCTTTTAGTGGCCCCATGGAGTCCCGCAACTAAGCAGGTGATAAGCTGGTCCCTCCTGAGAATGTGGTTGGGGTTGTTGTAGTCCCAGTCAGGGTCCTGGTCAGGGACGGTCTCAGCCCCCAGGGGGTGTCTAGCATCCATTTGTCTGGTCTGATCTGCATGCTGCCTGGCCTGTTCCCAAACCCTACACCTCTCCTCTGGGAGGAGGGTAGTGGAGAGTATTTAGGTAGATGTTTTTAAAGGTGAGGCTGTAAGCTTGGATGAGATAGACAAATTCTTTAACATAGGAGACTGGGTTAGCCATGTAAGAGCCCAGGTGCTTTTTTATCTGAGAGAGGTCACCCATAGAGAAGGGAACATGAACCCACACAATGGCCTCATTTCCACCATCTCCCGGAGACAAGCGAGTACTGGTGGAGGCTCAGAGGGGGCTGAAGGGGGATGGGACGCACAGGCGAAGGAGGATGGTTGTAGGGAGGGGGGCTCATCGGCGGAGTCGAAGGAGGAGAGCGGGGAGCTGAGAGGGGAGTCAGAGGCCTTGAGAGGTGTGGGAGGTTTGCAAGCCAGGAGAACCTGAGACAGAGAGCAAGTAATTATGAGGTCTGGCCGAGAGTGCAGGAGAGAAAAGGATTCTATGTAGAGGATCTCCTTCTACTTCTTCAAGCACTCGCAGTAATTGAACAAGTCTCAGAGAATTTGGGAATCTAGGGAGCCTTTAGGCGGCCACCTGGAAAAGGGCCAGTCCTGAGTGTAAAATTTAATGAGTTGTTTGGGTCAAATATCAGGTTTCAGAGAGAGTGTATTCAGATTATTTAGGAGGCACCTGAGAGGATAGTCGGCAGGGAGGGAGAGAGAGAAAACTCAGACCAGAAGGAAGTTGTACATGGGATCTACCGGGCATCCCCAGGGGTACCTCGTATACGATAGCATCCCCAGTGGGGTGTAGAGGGCAAGAAGGGAGCAAGATCGTCACCTCGGCCCCTCAGCCCGGGACCAGATGGCTGGAGGTCTCAAATACCCAGCTCCCCGGGGTTTTTCGGAAGCAGCAGTGAAGAGAAGGGAGGCGGGGTAAAAGGAAGCCAAGGGGCAGGGGGAGGTGCCAGAGAAAACTTACCAGGCAGCCAGTGGTGGGTGAGGGGCAGAGTGCTCAGTGCTCGAAGAGGCAGACTAGGACGAGATCCCTGGGCCACTGGGGGAAGGGAAGACTCTCTGGTGGTAGAGAGACCCAATCCCTCCCGGGTTTCAGCACCATTGTAAGTGCTGACCCAGGAATCCCATCGGAGACTGGAGGAGTGGAGTGAGAGAGGGAGAGAAAGTTTATTGTTTTGAGAACGGAGAACAACCAATTTTTATAGGTAGGGTAGGGGGAGGTCTTGCAGGACCAGGTACTGGCTTCATAGGGTAGGACGAAGGGGAAGAAATTGGACCCGGCCAGAGATGATAGGCTGGCTGGTCCCTGGGCACTAGAAGGCAGCGCCAGCTGATGACCAGAATAGAAGTCAGAATTGTGCCATGTTGGGGTGCTTTATGGGGATTCTGTTCCAATAATAATTCATAAGATAGAAAATGTACCTAGTGAGCATTGGGATTTGAGCAATAACATTTCCAGGCAGAATGTTGAAAGTGTCAGTGGCTCCTACTAGCTGCACGTTGGTGCCGTTCTTCTAGAAAGAGAAAAGCCAGAGAAATAACACCAATGTGTCAGCAAATTTAAAAGGACTAGAGAGGGGCCAGGATCACTTGGTTAGTAAAGTGAATTGTTTCTCACTGTTAATCTCTCAGGCCAAAAACGATTCTCAAAGTTGAATATAGCCTGGAACAAGGCTAATAAAACATTTGTCTTATTAACCTTTTATAGAGGTCTTTGAAAGAAATAAAACATAGGTTAGAAACCCTCTGAACTAGGCAAAAAGGCCACTAAAAGTCTTAAGAGCAATGTCCCACAGCACCTGATTTGCCCAAGTAACAACAATTAGGCCTTGAGATGGATCTGCCTCTGAAAGAATGGTGGATGTGAGTTTTGGTTCACCAGATTTATAAGAAACTCACAAAAGACTTCAGAGTCCTATATTGACAAAAAAAAAAGATTACCAGTTTATACTAAAAGAAACAGAGACTCTCCAAAATGCAAGAAAATCTCGGTCACCAATTTTCACAGGCAGGAAGCAGACTGTAAAAGTTGTTACAACACACAGAAGTGGTCAACAAGGGCAGAAAAGTTGAAGACATCCTAGACAGGAAAGCACAGAGACATAGAAAATAATGGGCCTAGGGAGTCACCTTCAGGGAGAACTGGGGCCTCCTTGGGATTCATCCTCTCCTCTAGAATAGGAGGTACTGGTAACATTTTCACAACTAGATTTCAGAGTCGCTGTGAATCAGTGCCTCTTACGTGCTTTTCATTCTTCTTTTTAATGAGATTTTCCACTACAGTCATTTTGGGGGTTTTGTATTATATTTGGGGGTCAAATAGGTTGTCTTTTTCATTCATAGGTCTTCGACCCAAAGGAACTTCATCCAGTAGCCACATTCTACATCCTGAGATCCTAGCCTTTGAACCTAATGCTATGATTATATAAGACCATTAAGGATCTTGAGAGGAGGAGACAATATATTTTGCACCAGACAATAAAATGAACAGTTGGAGCTAGAATGTGGACAATCCACTGTTCTATCAGTTTCCATTCCAATTTCTGTGTCAGTTTTCTATGGTGACACACAATGGTGCTAATCCAAGCCATCTGCCCAAAACCCAGTGGCTTAATACAACCAGTGTTTATGTGGCCTATAAGTTGTTGATTTATGCTGGGAATTTCTCCTGTTCCTGGTTGGCTTCACTTGCCTGTTCTCTAAGTAGGTTAGCTTTTGGCTGAGACTCACATTGCTGGTGGTGGTTGGCTGCTGGTTCACTTGAGGCAAATTGGTCTCTAATGACCTCAGCTAAGACAATTCCCCCCACCTTCTTCCTCACATCTTCCAGACAGCTAATCCTAGCATATACTCATTATTATGATGAAGGAGCAAGAGAAAATCATGATTAAGACTCATGATTAGCAAGAGCACAAGCCTCAGTGTGTAAGGATTATGAAGCCTATGCTCGCCTCACACTTGATGAAAGTCACAGATCTGATCCCAGAAATAAGGGGTCCATCAGCATAATCAACCTACCATAATTCCCACAAGATACTATCACATGTTCCACTTAACAAAAAGCTTCTACAGTCACACAAATGAGAGAAATACTGCTCAGAATATGTTACCGGTGAGCCACAGTACACGGTACTCATTAACCTATGAAAGGCTCCAAGAATTTCTCTATCTGTTTACCTGAGTTTAATTGGTGTCTCCTACTTATTTAGCCATGAAACACATTAATTATAGAAAATTATGAACACATCTTGAGAACAAATGTTCCCTAAATCATAGCCTGAGAAACACCAGTCTAAGTTAGGAAAACTTGTTGTAATAATTGCATTACAACAAAGAGCCATAAGAGACCTAGCAGCTTTCATGACACAGATAAATAAGCCATTAATAGTAATTATTTTCTCTAGTTCCAGATGAGAAAACCAAGAGTCAGAAAAGTTAAGCACACCACACAAAGAAGGAAAGGCGAGGCAGAGAGGCACTCTCACATCCTCCTGATTCCAAACACCTCGTCACATTTGTACCTCCCTCCCTGCCAAGGAAAGATGCCACGCACCATCACAAATGGCATCAGAGAAACACAGAGTGACAGTCTGGCAGCTGGGAAATTGGTTTTGGTCCTGATTTAACCACTAAGTGACCTTGAGCAGGTCATGACTTGGTTTTGTGGTACTAGAGATGGAACCTAGGGGCATTCTACCTCTGAGCTCCACCCCCAGCCCTTTTTATTTTTTAGTTTGAAATAGGGTCTCATTAAGTTGCTGAGGCTGGCCTGGAACCTGCAACCCTCAGCCTCCCAAGTACTGGGATTATAGGTATGCACCACCATGTCTGGCCAGGTTATGACTTCTTACACAGAGTAGAGTGGAAACACCATTCTCCTTGCTTCTTTGCAGCTCAAAGAAGCTGGAAAATAGTTTGGTGAACAGCTCTTCGACACAGAGATCATCCAAGGCCTTGCATCTGCCATGAGCAAAATGACCTAAAATTTACTGTCTTGTCCTAAATCTGGTCCTGAACATAACAAACTCATTTTTTAATCTGTTTATTTCCATCAGTTAAGATATTCAAAATACCCTTCAGGCTGAGACTTTTCCCCTGACCCCTTCTAATTTTCCAGCAAAGTCCCAGATATGTATTCCAGGAAGGCTGTGTTAATATTCTGAGGAAATACAATACCTGCACAGTAGACTAATTTTAGAACATTCATCACTGAGATGGTTTGCTTCTTCCTGTTCTATTTTTTTTTTCAGACTGTCAGCCTGTTGGACTACATTAAACAAGCTGGTGACTTTTCCTCTATGAAACATTTCTTTCTCAAGGATCTGCACCCTGTTAGGGATGGTGAGAGGCTCAGGAAAGGTAGAATCCACAGCCCTCAGCCAGTCTGAGCTTGTACTCAGGTTGAGAAGTTAAAACACAAAGCACTAGGGGCCAGAGGACAGCACCTCTGAACAGCAGGAACAAAGCCACTGAGTCACAGGAGAGTGGCTTGGCTCTGTGTCACCATCGTGCAGAGGCAATGGGTGAACTGGTTTTGGAATCATTTTGGAGTCATGGATCTGGTATCTGGTCTTGGTGAGGTAGCCCTTGGTAGTATGTGAGGCATTCAAGGGAATTTATCATCTTGAAGGAAACATCCAAAGTACACTTGAGACTCCTGTTCTCCCACAAGAGGCAGTGTGACTCCTGTGTTTTTATGCCACTGGATAACAGTATGCACCAGGATGGCTCCCCTTCCTGCCTGTGTGTGGTGGGGAATCTAAAGCAGGTGTCACAACCTGGGCCTCGCTGACATTTGTGCTGGGTGCTTTTCTATGGAGCTGTCCTGTGCGTTGCAGGATGTTACACAGCTCTGGATACCACTAGATGACAACTGTTGCCCCTATCTTCATTGTGACTGTCAAAAAATGACTCCAGACATTGCCAAATGTCCCCTGGAGGAAGGGGCAAAATCTTAACCACTTAAGAACTACTGTTATAGAATATAAGGAAAATAAATTTTTTTATGTTAAGAATTGATCCCACAGCCACCAAGTCACATCCATTAGATGCCCACTCCCCTCCAGGCCCCTGCCCTGCTGTGCACTCGGGACTTCTTCTCAATGGCTATTCACATTAAAACTTTCCGTTGGCAGCTATTCCCTTCTCTGTTTTCCTCTTGTCTTCACCAACACCTTTTGCTGCTCCACTTGTCAGGTTTGAGAACTCTCTGTCAGGCTTACCATAAGGGAGCACCCTCTCCAGGTTTTTATGGCCATCATTCTTGAGCAACTTGGGACAGACTTAGTGACAAAATTAAGGATGAGTCCAGTGGCATGACATGGTGCCACATTCACATGTCTTGCTTCCCAGTGGTGATCAAGCAGAGTCAGGCACCAAAGCACGTATCCTCCAGCGCCTTCCCTCTTCAGCATGCATTCCCTGCAGACCCATTTCAGCACATTTCCCACGACCTCCACCCCTATGGTACTAGGGTCAAACAGAGTGTTTAAAAAGTCCTGACCCTTAGTCGGGCATGGTGATGCACTCCTGTAATCCAGTACTTGGGAGGCTGAGACAGGAGGATTACAGGTTCAAGGCCAGCCTCAACAATTTAGTGAAACCCTCAGCAACTTAGCAAGACCCTATTTCAAAATAAAAAAGGGCTGGGGGTGGTGACTGTAGCTTGGAGGCAATAATGCCCCTGGGTTCAATCCCCAGTATCAAAAAGAAAAAAAAATGCCTGATGCTCTAAAAAGATAGTATAATTTACTTTCAATCATACAGCAGTATTATGGAAGAACAAGGATAGGGTTGTCTACCTCCAATGCCCACCATGTGCTTTCCTTTACCACCACACAATAGTCCTTCAGAACAACTGGAAACCATGATTCAGAAGCACTGGGGAGGGCATCCCGTTTTTCCCCAACCCTTCTCACAAAATATCACACACATGACCATTGTTACATGCCTACCATACCAAGACAATAACCCGTGATACTAATTTAATAAACTCAGTATTTACTGTGTGGCAGGCACACCCTCACTTAACCCTCATAATAGCCTAGTGACAAATACTCTATTTAACAGGTGAGTAAGGCACAGAGATGTTTGTAACTTGCGCAAGACCACACAGCTAGTAAGAGGCAGGACTGGGACAGCTACAGCATACTGTAATTGCTTTCCTCTCCTTTGGAGAGGATAGAATAGAGAGTTTACAATTAAGTGTATTAGAGTGCTCTAGAGAAAAAAAAAAACAATAATATGCAGGGATGGTTAGATGAGTGGAGAGTAGTTACATGAATATTTATTAAATAGATGATAGATATTCTAAGATATGACGCATACAATTATAGGGGCTAGCAAGAACGAAATCTGTGGGGCAGGCCAGCAGGCTAGAAGTTCAGGTAAGAGTTGATGTTGTAATCTTGAATGAGGGCAGGCCAGCAAGTTGAAACTCAGGAAGAATTTCTATGTCATAGTCTTGAAGCAAAATTGCTTCTTCTTTAGGAAACCTGATTGTTCTTAAGGCCTTCAACAGATTTGATGAGGTCTATCCACATTATGGAAGGTAATCTACTTTATTCAGTCTTTTGATTTTAATATTAATTGTATCTAAAAAAAATTCTTCACAGTATTATGGGTGTGGTGATACACTCCCATAATCCCAGCTACTTGGGAGGCTAAAGCAGGAGGATGGCAAGTTCCAGGCCATCTTGTGCAAGTTAGCAAGACCCTGTCTCAAAATTAAAAAAAAAAAAAAAAAAAACCTCAAATGGCTGGAGATACAGCTCAGTGGTAGAGTGCTTACCTAGCATATGCAAGGCTCTGGGTTTAATCCCCAGTACTACAAAAAAAATTAAAATAAAATAAAAATATCTTCACAGCAATACCTAGAGTTTGACCAAACAACTGAGCACCAAAGCCCAGCCCAGTTGATATGTAAATTTAATCATCACTCCAAGGAACAAGAATAAAGTTGAAGTTTATTCTTGGCATCCACTGATTGTTCAAAGGGAAGCTGACCCTCTGACCCTTTCCATTCCAATAAGAAGGAGGTTCTGTGCTCAATGTATCAAAAACAAGAACAAAGCCATGGAAAAGGATTGACACTGAGACCAGAGGGAACGTGTCAGAATGGAGCACTTTCCTGGAAGGAAGGTAGAGGGGAACGATGCAGGTAGTGACAACCCAGGATGCTACAGGAATGAACACAACAGGACAGCCTCCTCCCTTGAAACCCACGCTTGCATATTTGCACTGACTCATTTTAGTGAGGTCTCCATGTCAACAGATGACATGTGCCACACTCGAGGACATAATGGAATTTTGAAGGGCTATGGAAACTGCTTCCCACCTAGGCTCTTCTTTCATCATTCAGAATGGCTTTCAAGGGCATTCACTAGTGCCGGAGAGAACACCACAAGCTCTTACAAATGTTTCCACCCAGAGACCAGCCTGCGGGGGCTAGGCATAGGTGAGAGTCTCCTTTAAGAGACAGTTGTCACTACAACATTTTCTCTTCTGTCTGTATCCTTGGCTTGTTTTCAAAGATTTTATGTTGTTGAGATTTTGTCTAATATGTTTTCTTCCTAATAAAAATGATTAGCTTGAGAAGTCCTGTGTGCTATAAGGAGAACACCTTGTAGGATATTATGTGTTACGCAACTGGCTTGGGGTCCACTCAACTTAGAGCTGGTTCCAATTCTTGTGGGTACGCTCAGTCTGGAGAGCAAAAAACATGCCCATGTGTAGAGATTTTGTGAAATGCTTAGGTGAGATAAAAAGATAAAGGGAAACTGGGCACGGTGGTGCACACCTACAATCCTAGTACTTGGGAGGCTGAGACAGGAGGTTCTCAGGTTCACGGCAAGCCTCAGCAATTGGTGAGGCCCTCAGCAACCTAGGCCCTGTTTCAAAATAAAAAAATATAATAGGGCTGGGGGCAGAGCTCAGAGGTAGAATGCTCCAGGATTGATTATTTGACCTCCAGTCCCTCAGTACCCTAAACACACACACACACACACACACACACACACACACACACACACACACACACACAGATAAAGTGAGATAACCCAATTGTTCAGGAGAAAGAACATAGCTCCAAGACATATTCCTAGTTCTCCTTGCTATCTGACCTTGAGTTCTTACTCTATGCCTCAGTTTATCCACCAACACTACTTAAGTGGTAATAACACTTGTCTGCCCTCTTCCTACCTAATAAGTAATAAATCAGGACACTGGAACACTCTGTAATCTCAAAGTATATAAATCAAGCACAGAAAAATATAGAAACCATCAATATTATCACCTTAGGTCAAAAACAAGATTTAAATTCCAGGCTCTGGTGATGAAAGGCTGGTGGGTGGAAATGCTGTCAGCTGCCCATAGCTCTTGTCTCCACATTTAACATGTTCGCCTTCAGATCAAGGAGTTTTACTGAAAGACAACCTCACAGTACAGCAGCGGTGTTATAATAGCAGATTGACAAAAATGGAGACAGATGGCTGCTCAGCAGCAGGTTTTTAAAATGAATTTACTGTTTATGGAATGTGCTAGATTGATGACACCAGCGACTGAGCCTGCTGCTTGCGGAAGAGATCAAGGGGGACAAGGACGATGACCGGGGCAGCCAACCCACAATGCCCCAGTCCTGCCAGTCCCATGCAGGAGGTTTGGGCTAGCTGCCAAGTGTCGGAAAGGGAAACAGTATCTGAACTCATGGCGACACTCACTGTGGAAAGAGAGAACAGATCCGGCCCCGTTTGTTCTTCGTATTGGCAGAGAAAATGTCAGCGAGCTCCAGCTGCGTGAGGACAGAGGAAAGATTAGGATTTTTTCTTCTGGTAATTGTCTTGTGAAATAGCTTGGAGGGTGGAAACAATGCATTCCCCCAGATGAGAGCACCAAGTGAACAAGTGATGTGCAGTCCTACAGCGTAATCCTTAAGGAGATGGCCACCCTCATCATCAAATCCCCTGAAGTCTGACAAGCTCTACTCATTATTCCAGTTCCTTGCAATTCTTGGTCAGTCCTCCCAGGCTGCAGTAAGTTTTTTGTAAAAATCTTTCTTCCATAATGTCAAAGGATTTTTGCTGATCCCTAATATTCTAATTCTGTTTTCTCGACCGTTTTCTTGAAAGCAAGTAAATTTTGATAAAACACTCCAGTGCTATATCGTCCCTGGCACTTTTGAGGCACCTCTAGCACCTTTTCTCAACCTATGTGAGTCCCTGGCATAAGAAGAGATCACAGCTGAGTAAATGTGACCATGAACCAAGGAAAGCTAGATGGCGGGCTGTGAGTACCCCGTGTCTGAGTGCTTCGCTGGTGCGCCCTCTACTGGTTCACCTGCTCCATTGTCCTTTTACTGAGAGGTTCAGTATCAAAATGGATTTGCATGTGTTATAAAAGTATTCTTGAAACAAACAGCACTAAGTGGGTCAGTCCTAAATGAGATATGATTACAACTTTAACCATTCTGGTTTGACACTAAAGACACAGCAGTAATCCTTCCTGAGCCATGCAGACTGTGTACTCTGACCACTTCTGGTACGTCTCAAACATCTGATCCCCATGATCCCTGTCTGAAGGACCATCTATAAGACACTGTCCCTGATGCAGCAGGTATTGGGGCTCTGCACATTGCAATGAACCCCTGCTGGATACGACCAGCCCACCTAATCATAGCCCTTCGTGAAAGCTACAAAGAGTAATACCAGAAAGAAATCTCCAGAAGCTGAGAGACCTCCAAGACCAGACCAGATGATCCAGCAATGGTTGAAGAATAGGACCACCTGCCCTCTTGCTTTCTGTGACCATGCATGAGGCCTTGCTGCATGTTTATTGAGTTGGTTTCTAGTCTCCCTGGATTATCTGTTTTATATCATCATAATCATCAATATCATTATTATCATCATCATCCGGCTTAACCTTAGCATGCTCCTATTTCTTGCAGTTCCCAAGAGCCTAACACAGGTACCATCTCCCTGTAGCCCAGAATTAAAGGTCAGCACTTGCCATGGAGTGGATTTACAATGGCTACATTTAGCACTAAGGTGAGTCTCCTAGGCAACCTATGGTTAGAGGAGAATGTATGCATTCACCTCTCCGTTCAGGCTTTCAGCAGTCTTTATGAATTCCTATTACGTGCCAAACAGTGTACCAGGCACAATGGATACAAGGGGAAATTAGAAATGGACATCAATCTCAAGAGCATTCCCAGAACTTGAATTTCCCAGTCCACAGTTCCCTGATTGCCAGTCACCTTACAGATGCAAAGGCATTCCATCCTCAATATTTCCTATCAGAGATTATGGAACAAACATCATTGTTAAATAAATACCACCTTCATTGCAGGTGGATCAACAAGAGCTTATAGGGATTTTATTGTATAGACAAGTGGGAAAGGAATGTTAGAGTTAAACATCTGAGAGAAATGACTGAAGGTTATCCCTTCTACTCAAAAAAGCCCCAACAAAAATAAACCATCAGTGGAAAAGAGATGAAAGCCCTGTGATAGCGCAGTCATGCTTGTTTAGTGGTCTATTAGCTGATATAAGTGCAATCCCAAACTGCGTGGGTTTGGGCCACAGTTGGGAGGAGGAGAGCAATGGAGGTTCCAATTGAGATTCAGAGAAAACGAAGGTAGAGAGAAAAATAGAAAATGACTGTTTCTGCTGGGTGCATTGGCACATGCCTATACTCCCAGTACTTGTAAGACTGAGAAAGGAGGATCACTGGTTTGAGGTCAGTCTCAGCATCTTAAAACCTATTTCAAAATAAACAAATAAAAAAGGCCTGAGAGTGTAGCTCGGAGGTAGAATGCCCTTGGGTTCACCTCCAGCAGTACCCCCTCCCCACCAAAAGGGAGAAAGAAAAGAAAATGACTCTTTCCCTGGGAACATTCTATGGAACAAAAGGGCTGCTGTTAGCCTCCAAAACATTTTGGTGTAAAGATGCCTCCTCCAAGCAGATAAACCCCATACCAGCTCTAATGCCTTAGCCTGAAGAGTACAACTGGGATTGCTGCCCTCGCTTCTCCTCTTGTCCAGTTAACAACCTACAATCCCTTTCATGGAGCAGAGAAGAGAAAAACAAAGAAGGACCATTCAGAGAGCAACAAAAACAGAGACAGAGGAAGGTGGACTAAAGAACATAAGAGAAAAAAAAAAAGGCAGGAAGGAGGGAAGAAAAATTCATTCTAAAAGAAAAGAAAAAGGCTGGGTGGGTTAGACTTATTTTTCCATGGCCCATCAATGCATGTTACTGATGGGAAGGCCAGACCAGGTGACCATTCTAAACATTCATTAAGTTTACATCAACACACCTGTCTTGAGGACTGACTCTGGGAGGCACTGTGTTTGAGCCGGACATAGAACGGAGTGATGGGCTTCCTCTGCTAAGAGGTGGAGAACAGAGCATGAAATGGAATGCCTATCAACCACTCTGGGAGCACCAAGGTACACGTGATTAATTCTGAACAGAATCATCCGTTGCAGTCAAGGTGATGGAGGTCTTATGACTTTGTTAGGCACTTAGAAAGTTAAGCTTGACCAGAAGAAAACAACCAACCAATGCTCTTGCCTGCACAACACGTATGGTTGGTGTATCACTGCCAGAGGCTTAATAAAAACGCCAGATGTCTTGTCAGGCATTTCAATCATCAAGTTTTCTGTTAAAAACAAAAACAAAAACAGCTGATCTTATTTACTCTCAATGTACTACACTGGCACAAAAAATTCCCTCTCACCTACCCTCATCTGCCATGTGGCCTGATGTGGGAGATTCCTTTAATTGTCTGGAGGAGAATCTTCTTGTTGCACATGATAGCTCCCAGATCATACAGCAGGTTGGTTACCAGTTTAGAATTTTTCCAGCACCTGGAACTTAGTTGCTTAAGAGTCTTCAAAAATACCTATCGCCAACTGAGAGCTCAGACCTGTGCATATGCATCTAGAATGTGTTGATGTTTCCAGGAAGAGAAATTATACATGAGAGAAGATAGAACAAAAAGAAAAGACACCTGCTGGTGCTGTTATGGTCTCCAAAGCTCTGAGTTTATGTCCTAGTTTTCTTATTCTTTTAGTCATTCATCCAACACATTTGGGGTGGGAGGGGCAGAAGTTTGGGGTTTGAACCTGGGGGCATTCTATACCCCAGGTTTGAACCTGGGGGCATTCTACACCCCCATCCCTTTTTATTTTTTATTTTGAGACAGATATAGCAGTGAGCACAAAGGAGATAATCCCTGCCCCTCAAGGACCTTACAATCATACTTTTTAATAGGGAACTACACAATTCATTAATTATTTGAGAACTGAGGCCTGAATCAGAGTGATCCACACAGAGAGGTGGGGAAGAACAGACCACAAAGAGAGAAGAGTCACACAGAGAGGCACAAGGCCAATGGGACTTTCACCCTAATCACGAGTTCTGATGGTGGAGTTAGCGGGAGTCTGGTCACTGGGCTCTGGGAGGCCAAGTTAAGGGTAACTTCTGTTTACTATCTGATAGACTCATTAATGGTTTTTCCCCTTGCCTCAGTTGCCTGGCAGAAAAATACCTAGAAAGCAATCCTGATCTTTAATATGAGATGTTGCACGACATGGATCCATCCTAGAGCCCCCAGTGTAGAGAGATTAACCTTCACATTTCAAACCACAGCACCACACAGCCTCCAGCAGCCCCTTCTCTACCTTTCCAACTCCAAGTAGAGCTGCTGCACCACCCAAGAGACCCCATGGCCTCTCTTGGCAATGGATTACAGTGCTTCCAGTAACTTCCATTAGTCTGGGCTTCCTGGCAGCTCACTTTTCTGTGGGAACAAAGCACAACCTCTTAATGTGAATGCCATCAGTTCTTTCTAGGAAGGTTAAATAGCATAAATGGCTTTAGTATATCTTCTCTGGGTCTATATGCCTACCATTTAATCACTTTAATTCCTTTTCTATTCATTTTAATCAATGAAACGCTTAGGAAAAGAAGGAATGCCAGAAGAGAAGAATCCCAGAATGAGTTTAAGTAATAGGCCTAAAAGTATATAAAAGATTTCAGTCCTTTTCACTTACCTTCCCCTAGTCAAATTCAACTGACAGCACACAAAAGAGGGAGTCGAAGTGTTCCTCTAACATTTTCAATATGCAATTTTGCAGCTAGAGTAAGAAATAGGTGGAAATCTTTCTATTACTAGGAATGCTGGAATTTGAGTACAGTGTAGCACCCAGGGATGGGAAAGGAGTTTCAACTCTGCTTCACTGGCAGTGGTTGGTGGCCAAGCAGCGTTATGGTGATTCCTGGGCTGCCCAGGCCTGGGCAGCAAGGAGGGGCCTGGTCAGTCGGTGATGGGCCTGGGTGGTGGGGCCTACCTGCCTCCTAGCCCTGGCAGAGTGCTGAGGAGAATCCAAGGACTTTTCAGCCTGACAATCTGTGGGTGAATTCTGGCCTAGCTACTTGCCAGGTTTATGAGGTTGAGGTAGAAAAGGTGAGGCCATAGAAAGGTCATAGAACAGATCTTCTGAATGTTGTGTGATTAAATTAGTAGCATTTGACTAGGGGGAAGGGAATTTTTAGCAATGACCTGTCTCACAGGGTGGCCATCTAAGGAGCTCAAGAGTGAGCCTGTGCAGCTATATGGGAGAAGAGCACTGCAGCCAGAGGGGATCCGAGACTAGAGGGGTCCTGTGGTGGAGAGCGTTTAGCACGACATTAGCACTAACATTCCTGGAGAGAGATAAGCAGCAAATGAGGACAGTGACATGTCAGGGCCAGGTCACATAGCACCCCACAGGCCACAGGAGAAGAAAAACATTAGAGGGATTTAAGCAGAAGTCTCACAGTCTGACCTGCATTTCTATGGCAGAGGAGCGGGAGAGCAAGGGGGAGAAGTTAGTGGGCCCATGGGCAGATGCTGGTTCTCTGGGGAGGTGCCGATGGAGACAAGGAGTTGCTGCTGGATTCTGGATAGATGAGAAGGTGGTGTTAACAAGATCTGTGGGTAGCTGAGATGTGGAATGTGGGAGAAAGAGGTGAGTCAAGAACACATGCCTGTGTCTAAACTCCAACAGTGGATGTGACTCAAGTTCTTCCCCAGGAGATACCCTGGGCTTCCAGTTCATGGCTATTGATTCTCCAAGAGCCACCATGCATTGCTGAAGCCTAGCAGTGAGATCCAGTCTTACCTTGAGACTCCTGCTTTGATGGGAAAATGCTAGACATGGCCAAGTTTCTGTTGGGAGGAAAGAACAGGGAGAGGGCACAATCTTCCAGGCAGGAAAGATCCCTGACTCAGCAGTCAGTGCCTTTGTTTACCATGGAAGGGCAGCAAGAAGCATGGTCTTGGTTCCCCAGCCCCTAGCTCCAGAAGACTTATGTATTTCTGCCCAGTATTATTTGAGTGTGTTGTTGAAATCTGAGTCTGAAGTCTAGGATTGAGTCATAAGAGATCCCAATCCCAGCTTTCTTGGGCTCTGCAGCATTTCAACCTAACCACTGATTTTGTATATGAGCATAAGAGAACAAGTCCTGGAATTCTTCTGGCATGAAAATTACATGTTGTTTCTAAATGCAGGGTGTCATTTTTAAATAAGAAAAGAAGTTTTATTTAGGCACAGCTTAAATCAGCCAGTCTGGACAAGATAGTATGGACCATTTCTCCCCATGAAGCTCATAACAAAGCCTGAAAGTAGTGCAATTGACACCAAACGAGGGCAAAGAGTAGCATGAAGGAGGTGAGTTGATGTGGGATCCTGGGACTCAGGAAAATACTAAAGGAGTGAAACAAAGCATCTTGTGTCCCATCCAACAGAAGCAGGTCACCCAGACCCAAAATTCCTAATCCCCAACCTACCAGCAGCAGGCTGCCCAGGTTATTCCTCCAAGATCATACTGGAGACCCTTAGATAACAAGGCTGATCAACTGGAGCCCTGCCAGAAATCTCCAGGGAGCTGCTGTTCTTCCTGACAAGCTGACTCACTCTTCTTCCTCCTGAGAGATACCAAGGCCAGTTCAAGGCCCAGGAGGAGAGAGCCAGTACCAGAGGTAGCTGCCCCTGTTGTTCTCATACTCCTGAGATTCTTCCACACCCAGAGTCACTGGAGCTGAGGGAATTGTAGCAACTTAATGATAATACTGCAAAGGCTCTGATAATCAAAAAGCTAAAACAAACTTTAGCTCATCAATGATTCTGATATTTTTGCTGCTCAGGATTAATATAATAGGCTGACATATGCAGCAAGGTTGAGCTATAAGGCCAATAAAACATTCTCTGTAAAAGGTTTTATCTACAAATTGAGATGTCCAGGTAGAGTTGCTAGCAGTGAAAGCCCTTAACCTTACCTTTATATTATAAACACAGGCAGATTGAGGTTAAATTGAAATATACAATTTTATTGGTGAACAGGAAGAAAGAAAGAGTCACTGGTCTGTATAAAGCTCTAAAATAAAATTTGATTTTCAGCTAAGGTGCTTTGGGGGAATACACATAAAAAAGCTTTCGAATAAAATTGAAATGTGCTTTTGAGCAACATTTCCGGGTTGTAGACCCCCTTGCTGTATTAAGAAGACTTACTTTTGCAGGCCAAAGTTCAACTATGAAAACAGAACATTTCACTGAATTAAGGTAGAATTTAGGGTCCTGGGGATTTCGGGAAATGTTTTAGCCAAGATGAGCAATGAAAAACTTCGGGAAGTTCCCAAACCATTTATACTGAAGGAATAAACAAAGTAAGGTTGCAGTTTTCAGAAACTACTCAAGGGAAAAAAGTAGAATGATGGAATCACAAGGGGAAAAGATTAGTTTGTCAACATTTCAAAGAAAATTAGGCCATCTATAAGAAATCAGTTGAAGACTAATTCAAGAAGGTGAAATAAATATCCCATATGGAAATGCCAAAATCAAGTAACCAAATCACCTCTCTTTGGCCATCCACATTGAAGATAAGATCCCCCCATAAGTTACCTGCTTTATGAGGAACAGTGGAATGAGTTCTTATGAAAGCAAATTAGAAATTTTAAAAAGAGAAATCTTCTAATATTACCTAGATATTTTTAAAACAAAACTTTTACTTAATAAAATCTTGTTAGATAATTTTCACAGTGAGAAAGACTTTTTTTAAAAAAATGTTATCTTTAGATAGAAAAACATTCCTTTAAACTAAGATATGGAATCAACCTAGGTACCCATCAATGGATGGATGGCTAAAGAAAATGTGGAATATATGCCCCATGGAGTATTATTCAGCCATGATTATTCAGTATTATTCAGCAGCAAAATAGATGTAATCCGAGGACATGGTTAAGTGAAATAATCCAGACACAAGAATACAAGTACCACATATTTTCTCATAAGTGGAACCTAAAAAAAAAAAAAAAAATCAACTTAATGTAGCATAGTAATTACAAGAGGCTAGGAACTATCACATGGAACCTGATTAATATATATGATTTATACATGTTAATCAAAAATAAAATTTGAAAAATTTTCAAAAGAAATAACTGTTTCATTTAATAAGTCAGAAAACCACCAAATCTGTAAGGACTACAAATGTGAACAGCTGGAGTCCTGGAGCCAACTGCTCCCTGGAACTTGATGAGGATGCTCCTGGCAATCTCTCCAACATCCTCCTGGAGAGTCTCCTAAGTGTCTTTGCATAAAATATAGAAAATAAGTCTTTAAAAACAAAGTCTCTCTAGCCTGCCAAAGACTTTGTGTTAAAGAAATGGTTTATATAATCTATTGGATAAAAAGTGAGTTTAGCATGCTGTCTTGTGACTTTTTACTTGGTTACAAAATCAGTATATACTGAATACTTTAAAAAAATTTTTTTAAATACAAAAGTATACAAAGAGGACAGTTTTTTCAAACCCCTTAATCTCATTACCTCATTACTAGAGGTAAGCACATTAAAAACTGTTTTGCTGGGCTTAGTGGTACATGCTTATAATCTCAGTACTTGGAAGGCTGAGACAGGAGGATCCAGGTTCACGGCCGCCCTCAGCTACTTAGTGAGGCTCTCTGAAACGTAGTGAGACCCTGTTTCAAAATAAAATAAAGAATAAAAAATAGGACTGGGGGTATAGCTCGGAGGTAGAATGCCCCTGAACTCAATCCCCAGTACTGCCAAAAAAAAAAACAAAAAAAACTGTTTTATATCTTCTTAGCACTGTATCTCTGGAGAAATGCTTTTTAAAAATAAGACCCTGTTATATGAAAGGTATATTATTTTCCCCTTGTTTTTATCTTTTACTTTTCTTTATCAGTAAATACTTTTCAACACATGATTTTGAATTTTTGAATCACCCCAGACTACTCTAAATGTACTATAACTTTATTGTCCTGATTGTTGAAAACTTTACAAGCAGTTTTCTCTATTAAATACTGTATTAATTACCTTTGAAAGTAAAAATATTTTCTGCATCTCTAATAATTCATTTCTGATTTGTTCACAGAAGTGGAGTTTTGGGATCAAAGGGCATGATGTCTTTAAGGCCATGGGTTAATGGACACAATGCTTTTCAAAGCGGTGCATTAAATTATACTTCACTTTAATTGGCCACGTGTTAAAAATGTTTGTTTCAGCCCATCCTTAAGGAAATGGATCCCTAACAAATTTGGGAGTAGAATTCTACTACTAGTTTGTTTCAGAAAACCCTTCTAGTTGAGAATAACAAAATCTGTACAAAATATATTAAAATAGATATTTTATTTTTTATTTATTTTTTGTGGTACTAGGAATGGAACTGAGGGGCATTCTGTCTCTGAGCCATACCCCCCAGCCTGATTTTATCCTTTTATTTTGAAATAGGGTCTCACTAAGTTGCTGAGGCTGGCTACGAACCTGCAATCTTCCTGTCTCCACCTCCCAAGTACTGGGATTACAAGTGTGCGCCACCACAACTGGCTAAAATAAATATTTTAAAAGATAAGATATGAAACCTACTGAGAAAATAAGACTAATAGAACAAAAATCTGGGAGAGAAACAAACAAACAAAAAAAAGTAAATTTATCATTTAGGGCTGCTTTGGTATTTTTGGCTGTTACTAACATTGAAAGTGAAAATGGCAGCTAAGAATCTCAAAAACAGGCCGGGCATGGTGGAGCACACTTGTAATCCCAGTACTTGGGAGGCTGAAACAGGAGGATCGCGGGTTTGCAGTCAGCCTCAGCTACTTAGTGAGGCCCTCCCCAACTTAGTAAGACCCTGTTTCAAAATAAAGAATAAAAAATAGGGCTGAGGGTGGAGCTTGGAGGTAGAATGCCCCTGTCTTCAATCCCTACTACTGCAAAAAAGAAAGGGGGGGGGGACAATCTGAAAAACAAAAAAGAGCCTTCAGTAAACTCAGGCTGAGAAGAAAAAGGTAGGAGTAAGTGCCCTGGTAAACACCGTGGGCTTTCAGGATTCGGAGCTTTAGGTCTTAGGGGGAACCAGAAATAGGCTACAATAGAGTTAAGTATAAAATATAAAAAGAATCAGATTAACATTCTAAAACTAAAAACCTTAAGTGAAATTTAAACCTCATGAGATGGAAATAATCCAAATGTCCACAATACATGAATGGATAAATAAAATGTGACACATTTATACAAGATAACATTGTTCAGCAATACAAAGAAATGAAGTACTGATACATGGTACCAAAGGGATCAACCTTGAAAACATAGGGCTATGTAAAAGAAGACAGTCCCCCAAACCACTTATGGTATGATTCTATTTATATAAAAAGTCCATAACAGGCAAATCTATAGAAACAGAAAGTAAACTAGTGGTTGCCTAGGGCTGATGTGATGGGACTTGATGGTTAAGGGGCACAGCATTTCTTTCAGGAATGCTTTACTTTGGATCTTGATTGTCTCCGAAAACCTGTAGGTTGAAGACATGGTCCCCAGGCCATTTGGGGAGGTGGCAGAACCTTTAGGAGATAGGGCCTGGTGGGAGGAAATCTGGTCATTAGGGGCTGACCCTTGAAGGGGTTACTGGGACCCCAACCTCTCCTCCTCTTTCACTTCTTGACCACCATGAGATAAGGACCTTCCTCTGCCATGTGCTCCCACCATGATATATGACCTCATCGTAGGTGCAAAGCATCAGGGGCAGCTGATATAAGACTGAAAGCTCTAAACTGTGAGCCAAAATAAACTGTCCACTTTTCATGTTAATTACTACATGGAGCAATAAAAACGTTCTAAAAATGATTATAATGGTGGATGCGAAACTATGTGGAATATACTAAAAGCCATTGAATTGTACACTTGGAATAAATTGTGTAGAATGTGAATTATTTCTCAATAAAGCTGTCAATAGAAAGTCTCAATGGATAAGTTGTAAAGGCTGAGTAGGTATAGTTCAAAAATTATTTACTTAACTGTACTATAGATCAA
>PVLC010008645.1:0-57328 GCA_004027655.1 Graphiurus murinus | reverse complement strand
ACAAAATTGAGATACAATGATTGATGATTGATATAATTTGAATAATGTTAGATAGTTCTCCATTTCCTATAAATTATTTCTCTAAATCAACTCTGTTACTCCTGAAATCTATAAACTTATATATAGCTATTATATCACAGATTATCATGAACCTTCTCCTGAAAGAAGGTAAATAGATAAAAGGAAAGAAGTTTAGATTAAGGAAAGAATAACAAGTTTAGATTAAGGAAAGAATAACAGGATCTTTGAAAGCCTTTAGCATAAAGGAAAAGGACTTGTCAGGGCACATGGTATTCCAAAATATGGCACCTTGGTATACACAGTATTTTAGATTGAGGGGAATTGAGAAAACCACAGCGGCAAGAAGGTCACTCTGCCTTTCCTCCCAATAGTCTCATGTGACAGCTACTCTGCTCTATAACCAAAAAAAAAAAAAAAAAAAAAAAAAAAATATATATATATATATATATATATATATATATATACACACACATATCACAGAATGCTAAGAAGAATCCAAATAAGTATAGTTTATTAACATGTGATAATGCATTTTGGTATTTCATTCATTCTTCTTCCTTGACTATCCATAAAAATAGGGAGCTTGCAATGGGTGAGGTAGCAAATGTCTGTAATTCCATCTACTTGGGAGACTGAGTGTCAGAAGTATAACAAGTTTGGGGCCAGCTATGGAAACTCAATGAGATTCTGATTCAAAATAAAAAATAAAAAGAGTTGGAGATGTAGCTCAATAATAGAAGGCCAAAGAGGTTCTATCCTCAGTAACACAAAAGAAAAAAGAAATCCTGGGTGTTTGTTCTTAATTTCTAAAGGCTCCCATCTCATATTAAATTTATACTAAATAAATAGATTTGTGTCCTCATCTCTTATTACTCTTGTTTTTTGTTGTAGGGGTGTCAGCCATTAGCTTTGTTTGGGGTGACAAATAGATATTATTTTTTCTTCTATACAAGTTCAAATTTTCAAATTAATGTATTTAAAAAGTAGATAAATTTAGGTTTGTCATAATTTTAATTTAATATGAAATATATCACCCATTAATATTTGAACATTTTTTAAAAAAAAATTCATAAGATTCTTCTTGGTGTCAAATTTCGGAAAAATTCCAAAGTAAAAAGTTATTTAGTAGATTCCAAAAATGAAGAACTCTGTGAGGAACATTGCAATCTATTCCCTGCACATATCCTACCTAAACAGAATCTGCTCTGAAATTATTTTTCATGGAAATATCTAAGGTGAGAAATTTGTCTTCTCACAGAGTAGATAGTTCAAAATCATGTTATATCCTCTTTAAGGAATAGTTGCATAAAGAACCGTGCCCAAAATCATACATTAACAACTTTTAAAGGTATTCTATTGACTTTACCACTTCACAGCTTTGTAAAGGGCAATAAAATAGCAAAATAAAAGCACTACTAGTCATCTGCTGCTGTGCAGAAAATTAGTTCTAAACTTTGCAGTTAAAACAATTAGCTTTTATTATATTGCAGTTTCTGTGGGTCAAGAATCCTCACATCTTATGGATTAGCTAGGTATTTCTGATTCAAGATCTCTTATGAAATTACATTCAAGTTGTCATCAGGAATTATTGTCTTATCAGAAACTTCACCTGGAAAGAGTTCATTTCCAAAGGACTCACAGAGTATTTGGTTGGCCTCTGGTTGTTGCTGGTTATTATTTGTAGACCTCAGTTTAGTCCTTTATGGGTTTCTCCATAGGGCTTCATGTAGCATGCAGTTTGCTTATCCAAGAGTAAGGAATTCAAGAGGTAGTGAACAGAACCCCAAAGAAGAAGACAAAGACTTTCATAATCTAATTAGAGAATTAATACATCAAACCATCCACCACATACTATTTATTCTAAATTGATTGCTGAACTAAAATCTAACCCACACTTGAGAAAAGGGAATAATATAAGATATTAATGTTAGGAGGTGGAGATCATTGAAGCCCACGTTAGAGTCTATCTACTACATCCATATACAAGACAAAATTAAAAATATCAGACTATGTTTTAAGTCTTACCTTGTTACATGGGCTTTTATATTTTAAAGATTTGAGGAGACGAATACATATGTATTTTTAAAACTTACTTTTGGGGTCTAGAAATATTTTCACCTTTTTTTTTTGCTCATTTCTAAGCTTCTTTGTAAAAACTTTCATGTTTAAAGAACTTGGCATATTGCAATCAGAGCACTTTATCATGACTTTCAGAGAGAAATTACCTCTAAATTATGCAAATTGCCTTAATCAACTGGATAAATATGAGTGGGAACAAATCACAGAGTGTTGTTGAAAATCCATTGATATGCAAGTCATCATGCTCATCATTCTTATTGTTAGTGAATGGTCTGAGAGAGACCTAGAAAAACATGGGTTTTCTGTTTCACTTTCTGTTTTCTAGTGTTTATGTATATTTTGTTGTTTTATTATTGTTACTGTCAGTTAATTTGTCAACAATGTGCCTAAAACCATGAACAAATAGGTGGGTGTAATGTTGTATGTTGACTGCTGATTATGTTAAAGAGCAATTTAATCATCCTGCATAGTTTTGCAGTTTTACTCACAAAAAAATTGACCTCTCTTTTTGTGTGTTAAAATCAGAAGTACACATACGGAAACAGGATAAAGAGGAAAACATTTATACAGTAATCTAAATATTAGGAAAAATTACCTTTGAAGACAAGAAAAAATATATACCAAAGACAGAACTAGGGAAAATGTATTACTTTAGTCTTGTGGGTTGAACAAAAATAGTCACTGGAATCAGAAATGATTTTATGCCTTGATTGATTAATTATTGCCTCCAAATCAATAAGAATGTGAAGTCTTTGAGAGCAAGATTGCTACTGTTATTTATGTAACATCCTCTATTCTACCTTACAAACAGAGTTTTACCCAAAAATAGTCCTTGAAATGATGATTGATTCTAACATTTATTTTGAAATGTCCTTTTCATGAATATAAATATATTTCTATGAGCAAATTGGGAAAAACCTCTCCATTTATACTCAGACTATATTTCCCTAGTACTTACTATTCCTTTATTAAAACATCTAAATGTTTGCTTTCATTCACTTTTAAGCATTTTATTGTCATCTACCAACTGTCCTTTAAAATTCAATCTCCAATGTGACAGTTTATATACTTCTACCTTTTTTTTAATTTCTTTTTGCCCTGGGGATTGAACCCAGGTGCATTCTATCTCCAAGCTACATACCAGCCATTTAATTAATTATTTATTTAAAATGAGATCTCACTAAGTTGCTGAGACTGGCCTCAAACCTTCAATCTTCCTGTCTCAACCTCCCAAGTACTGAGATAGCAGGCATGCACCACCATGCCTGGCTACATAAATTTCTAAATTTCAGATATGGAACTTTTTCTGATACCTTAAATTTAGTATTTTTATACAAAATTCTTTTACTTTATTACAAAACTTTTTATCAAACAAAAAAAATTTCACAAACATATTTTCTCACTAAACTTCATTCCCAAATATTTAGCCATTGTTCATAGTTTTTGTTTTTCTGTACTTCCCCTCTAGTTATTCCACAATACCACATTAGGATTAACATGTTTTGATCAGGAAACATAGTGCTAATAAGTTTTCAATAAGATATTATGTTATTATGGCTTTAAAGGTTTATCTATATTTTTGGTCCTGAGAGAAAATTCAATTTACATGTAGAATTCCAAGAGTTGGAGCAGGGCGCAGTGGCGCACGCTTGTAATACCAGTAGTTGGGAGGCTGAGATAGGAGGATACGGATTTGCAGCCAGCCTCAGCTCTTTAGTGATGCCCTCCATAACTTATCGAGACCCTGTTTGAAAATAAAGAATAAAAAATAGGACTGGGGGTGTAGCTCGGAGGTAGAATGCCCCTAGGTTCAATCCCTAGTACAACACACACACACACACACACACACACACAAAGAATTCCAATAGTTGTAGTCTGATACTATTGTTAGCATGCCAGTAGCCAACAGTATTTCTACATGTTGCAATCATGAAGGATTGGCATGGATATAGGGTCCAAAAGTAGAATTTGAAATAGAGGGGAAGAATGAGGCTGGAGAGGATTAATTAATTGTTCTGAGATATCTATGTGGTTGGCTAAAAAATAGTTTCTTCTAACAGGGTCAGACACTTACATAAAATAATTTATGCTTTTGGCAAAAATTTCCAAATATATGCCATCCATGAAGCAACCATCTTGTGCCACTACAAAATACTTAGGGATATGACACTTGCTCGGCAAATTTTGCTCCAGCTCTGGGTAAATCACCTGTGCATCTGAAAATTATTAGCATCAGGTCCTATTTATTGGAAGAATGTTCTTTACATAGTTTTTGATGAAATAGCCTTTCTAGTCTAAGAATTTCAGGTTTATATTTAGTATTATCATTAAAAAAGCAAATAAGATAAGATTTATAAAATCAACTTTTTATATAAATTAAAACCATACACAGAAATATTTTCCTCTTTCTGAAATTGAACCAGACATATGTAATAATTTAGAAAGAGAGGAAACAGCAATGTAAGGTGAAAAGAGCAGCAAGCTTATAAACCTGAATTTATGAAATACTGAATACTTTCAAATGGTTCATGAGCACAACATGTTCTCTATTAAAGATCAATTTGGATTTTGGTAACTTAAAATTGAATCTGAAGAGACATGATAAAAACACTGTTATCAACTTATTTTTGCAGCAATTTGCAATTAAGGAGCCACAGTTAGCAAGAGTTTCCTATTTTTTCTGATTTGTGCTAGGCTGAATAGAAGAATAAGAGAATATTTTTAGGCTTCCAAGATAAAGATCCAATCAAGATTGTTTTTGACTTAGGGCAATATCCAAATATGAAGGCAAGTCACATAGAGCCACAGCAACTACAAGCTGTCTTCTCTAAGACATTGCCCACTTTAAGCTTGCTCAGAAGCAATGAGGCAGTCTAGAATTGGCAAGAGTTCCATGATTATTTCGAAACTCTGGCCTTGGTTTCTTATTTGCTTGACCCAAGGGGATTCTGGAAAGAGACATGGCTAATTGTTGCACCGGGTTCTTCCACAACTCCCACATCTATCTCTAAACACTCAGTTAAGAAAACACAGATTAAGCAACCAAGACAGTCAGGCTACAAACAGTGACATGTTAGTAGGATTGCACCATATCGCATCAGAGGGAGGATCACCTGCAACCTTCAGGATGGAGAGCATATTGGTCTCAAGGTAGCTCTGGCATTCTGAGCATTCTCTCTGAGGGTTTTGATGTCTGACTGGGATTATGGTTGGAGTGGCAGCTCTCAGCTCAGGTTCAGGCTTTACTTGGATCTTCAACTTGAGCAGTTTGCTTGAGGAAGACTGCAAGGAGTGGAATGGGTGTCAACATGGTTGGAAAGAGAAAGCTGAGGTTAGGGCTCCCTGTCTCTAAATCCCTTCTATCCCTCCACACTTAAACATGACCTTCTTATAGCTTCTCATTGAGGGCACAGAGAGAATGCTGTCTCAGAATCGGGAACTCATTTTTGACTGATGTTTCTACATGTAAGCCCTAACTCAGTTTAAGCAGGGAACTATTTCTAATTCTATTTTCTCAACTCAATAATGTATTCAAAATAAACACGTTCCATTTTTCTTGTGATAATGTTTTCTTGAGATGTGTATCTCCTTGTTTTGAAGTATGCCTGGTCCAAAGTCTAAATATGACTACACCAGATAGGTTATTTAACTGGTATATCTTCATCTGTAATTGGAGTTTATACTTCATATAGATATTTAAGTATTACATGAGATAACGTACATGTAAGGTAATCAGTGCGACCCAAGAGACAAAAGACCTCCGTGGCCAGTCCAATCGAGGAAGGTTTATTAAAGGGAAGTTGTTGGGCTGTCTCACGCAGAAGAGCAGCAGTGTTAGGGGGAAGCGAGAACATTTTTATACTGGGCAGAGTAGTGTCGGGGGTGGGGGAGCAGTAAGGGAGAGCGGGAGAGGTGATAGTGTCTATTTTGGGGAAAAGCCAGACTTGGTTGCTCACACGTGGTGGGGGCAGACCTTTGTGGTTGGAGTGTTTCTGCTCCTGCAACTGCTCTCTAGGTTGTGTCAGACTGCCCCATTTTGACTTGTTATAGTGCAGTCGCATCTTTTGTTTTTACTGCCTGAGGTTACTTGTGCCACCCACCAGGCCCCATGTACCCTCTGACCTAACAGTACACAAAGAGAAATCCATGACTAAAATACAGTAAATGCTCATTGCATGCTTAGGTGATCATAAATGACAACCAAAATATATCAATTTAAGGAATCGCTCTAGACATATATGATACTAATTTCAATATATGTATGAAGCAAAAACCCGTACTTAATACTTCAGCCCTCAGATATTCTATCTGAAAGCTTAAGAAAGTAGTTGTCAGTTTTGCTATATAACATTGGCAACCCCAAGAGTGTATCTGGTCCATTGTAGTGCCTGATCGTCTTTGACCTCTACCAGCAAAGGCACAGAGGAAAGAGTTTTTCACTTCTCCAAACTCAGGTAATCCTAACTGGACTGTCAGAATAGTCTTTAGTAAAAAGCCAAGTGGCAGAATGGTGTACTTGTGGCCTAATAGCACACTTTATCTTACAACACGCAAGGTTTTTAATAGCAAATCTTTTAGCTCTCTATCACCACATGCCTATGTGACTTGCTGTAAGCCAGCTAAGAGAACCTAAATAACGTACTTTATTTTTATAAAATACAGGTTCTATCTGACAGGATTTGCAGCCTATAGGAAACTCATCTTTGATATACCTAGTCAGACTTGCTTGGAATGATTTTGATTTTCTCACACATTTGTTTGAGTAAATTTTCTTCTTTTGATTCCATTGACTTTAGAACAAAGCCACTTCCTATACTGTTAAAACTTTTCTTTGCACAATATAAATGGTAAACATTTGCTCATCAAAACTTTTATTCCTGAGTTAAGATTTATAAAATGTTGTCCCTATTCAGAAACAAAGTTGGTTATTAAGCCATGGGCATGATAGTTATTTGGAATACAAATTAACAGTATATTTATAATAGTAAAGGACATGATTCCTAAAGGTACAAAGCTAAGATTAATAAAGAAAAATATTAATTTCTCCTTAAAAAACAAGAAAATTAAATAGGTCTATGCTATAAAAGTTTCATCTGTTTCTCCTTTACTTCCCCTTAGCTTTTGTTTCTGTTTATAAAAACACCAGAAATAAAGATAAGTAGATTCACTTTGGAACAACCTAGTTATTATCCTTAACAATGTTAAACAAAGGCAGTGCATGGTGGGGCCCACTTGTAATCCCAATATTTGAGAGGCTGATACAAAAGGATCACAGGTTCAAGACCAGTCTCATAAATTTAGCAAGACTCTCAGCAACCTAGCAAGACTATTTCAAGCCAAATTTTTTAAAAAGGGCTGAGGGTGTAGCTCATAGATAGAATATCTTTAAGTTCATCCTTTAGTTCCCTTCCAACACACAATTATATTAAGCAGATATCTTCTCTTTAATAATGCTGCTTTTGTAAAATATTATTTTTCCATGGAAAATGGAAGGTCATGTAGAAAATACCTGTCAAGGCTGTCAGTGGTATCTGTCCAATCACAAGTTGGTCAGAGTGTCAGCTAGCAGGTGGTCAGTCATTCATCAGTGCTGGACTTTTGATTCTTACTTGTTTCAGCATTATCTTTCCTCTATCTGTTTCTCAGATGACATTTCAATTTTTTTTAGATATTCTTACTCAAACCTTTCTAATCATGAAGTTTTTCTTTCTATTATTCTCAAATAATTGCCTACACTAATGGTCCTCATTTTGCAACCTCATGTTCATTATTCCACTCAGCTCAATGTTATTGGGAGTCACATACATTGAAAGAGCTGTCAGTATTTTCAGAATTTGATACTGAACTGCCCCATCTTTGAAAATGATTTTTGTCATGTGTATCATTTTTTCTCCTCTCTCCAAATAATCCCTGTTTTCCATTTATGCTTTAAATGTCTTGAATGAACTTCAGAGTTCTGTCCTCATTTACTTGTCTAAATACATGCATTTTTCTAGAGGCCAAAGCTAGAATACAGGGGGAAGTCCAGGGCGGCTCTCTTGCCTCAGTTTCAGAAAAAATTGAATGAGTCCTTTAAAGCTGAAAGACCTAGAGGAGGCTGAGTGGTGTTGATTAGCCAGTGACACTTGGTTGTGCCAGGTGGGTAAGTGTTGTGCTGCTGAGAGGTGCCGGCTGTGCACATATATTGTCTGTTTTAGAATTGTGATGTGGAGGACATCTGCTGAGTTTATAATGTCCTGCACTGAATCAGGTTTCTCAGTCATGTCTGAATTAGTGTCAGAAGTGTGTGCCAGGTTTCATGATTTTACTAAATCATTTTCCATAGGCAATTGTATATATATCTATACATATATATAAAATTCTCCCATAAGTTCAAATGACCTAAGGTTTTGAACTTCATCAAATCTATATAATTACTTTATTTCATATGAAGTAGAGATCAGAAGTTCCAATTCTCATCAGGAATTTTAGCAGACATTCCCAGAAAATACAAAGGCAGTGCCATGTCTAGAATTAAGAGAATCTTTTACCCTTTCAACTTCCTTCTCTTTTAAAGCTGTAATATCTTCTTATAGTTAGATATAGAATGGACCCTTGAAGAGCTCATAAATTGGTGTTTGGAGTTTATGTAGTTAAGTCATGAGGGTCACAATCCAAGCAGTGGATAAATCCACTGTAATACATTTATCTGGGTGGTGGCCTGGGACGGTAGGGCTTGACTAGAGAAGGTGGTCCCTGGGGGTTGGCTTTAGATATTGTACTTGGTTCCTCCTCCCCCTGCTTGTTCTCTCTTGCTTTCCGCATACATGATGTGAAGAACGCAGACCATGTGCTCTTCCTTTCTCTGCTTTCTATTGCCATGATCTGAGATCCACAGTCCCTGGCCTCACAAGAACTGAACCCAAAACTGTAAGAAAATAAATTTTCTATCCTCTAAATTACATGACTAATCTTTTAGATTATAGCTATAGGAGTGCTGACGGATACATATCTAAACCATGCAATAAATGTATTTGGGAGGAATATTGAGGATTGACCCCAAGTGTGTTCTATCTTTGTGCTACACCACCAGACCATTTTTGGGGGGCGGTGAGTACAGGAGATTGAACCCAGAGGCTTTCTACCACTGAGCTATACTACAACCCTATTTAATTTTGAAACAGGGTTTGGCAAAGTTGCTGAGTGTCTTGATACATTGCTGAGGCTAATTTCAAACTTATCATCCTCCTGTCTCAGCCTCCAAATAGTGGGATTACAGGTAGGCCCCATCATACCTGCCTAAATGTATTTTTAATTACTTTATATATTCATAATTTACATAGCATATAGAAAGGTCTATTTTAGACAGTGTTCTATGAATTTTTACATATACGTGTATATGTAAAAACTTTGCTTCATGTATATATGAACCAAAGAACCACTGTCACTCATGAGACATGAACTATTTTGTATCAGCAGTCATTTCCTTTCCATGTTGAATAACACTCCAATGTAAAGGTGTACTACACTTGGCTTATCCATTCTAAATGGAAAAGAAGTCCGTTATAAACAAAGTTGTCATGAAGATTCCCTTAGCAATTATTATTGTAGATGAATATATTTTCATTTTGGGGGTATTAGTACACAGGAGGGGAATTGGTGGATCAATTTTATTATGATATGCTTAACTTTCTAAAAACTGAACAAAATATTTTCCAAACGGGTTAATATTTAACATTGCTGTGAGCAATATGTGAGAATCCAAATTTCTCCACAGCTTAAACTATACTTTGTGTTATCAATTTTTTTAATGTTAAGCTTTCTAGTTGGTATATGTTGAGATCCTATTGTGACTTTAATTTGAAGCTTTCTGATAACTAATAATGGTGATCTTATTTTAATTGCTATCTGTTCACAACTAATTTTTTCTGAGTTGACTTTTTAATATTTTTGACAGATTTTATTGAGTTATTTGTCATTCTATTATTAATATATAAGATATCAACATATTTTAGATACAAGTGCCTATCATTTTATAGATTTTATCAAAATTTTTGTGGAACTGGGAATTGAATCCATGGACATTCTACTTCTGAGCTATACCCCCAGCCCTAATTTTTTTTTTGTAACAGTTTGACTAAGTTGCTGAGGCTGGCTTCAAACCTTCAATCCTACTGTCTTAGCCTTCCATTACTTGAACTACAGGTTTCTACCACCATGCCTGGCTGATATTTTTAATTTTTAACTTAATGATTTCCAATTGAATATTTTTGTGAACAATCATAGATACACTTTAGTATTAAGTCTGAGCATTTTGTTTGCTTTCTTGAAATCTTTTATTTACTATTATGATGGTCAAAACTTCCAGTACAGTACTGAAGAGAAGTGGTAAGAATATACGTACTTGCTTTACTCCTGATTTTAAAAGGAAATAATTTTTTTCGTTGTTTTTCAGCATTTCTTATAACATGTAGGTATTTTGTAGTGTTTTTTACGAAATTGAGAAAGTTTACCTTTATTCTTAGTTGGCTGAGAGGTTTATTTATATTTATCCTCAACTAATGTTGGATTTGATCAAATCATTGTTCCATATTAACTGATACAATCATATAAGTTCTCTTCTTTAGCAGATTTGTGTGGTCTATTACATTGATAGTCTTTCAAGTGTTGTACCAGACTTGCATAACTGGAATAAAGCCTACCTTTTCTAGAATAACCCTTCTTTCATATTCTCTGACAGTATTTGCTAATATTGTGTTGAGTATGTTAGCATCTATGTTTATTACAGCTATTCGTCTATTTTAGTATTTGTGCTGGCAAAGTGAGCACAAGAGTTATTGGTATGTAGTTTTTCTTATAACACTGGAATCTGTTTTTAGTATTGATTGATAGTATTAGTATTAATGCTGACTTTGTGATATGAGTTAGGAAGCGTTTCCTCTGTTTCTATTTTCTAAAAAATTTAGAATATACTTTGTTTGGTTTCTCTCTTAAATATTTGACAGAATTCAACAGTGACATCATCTATACCCACTCTCTCCTTTTTTAGACATTAAATATTTGTTAAGATTGACAGAACTCTACAATATAAAAGTTGAGCTTTAAAGCATGCAGCTTTAAAAAAAATCATTTCGGATATCTGGGGATCACAGAAAAACATGCAGAATGTGATCAAAGATTTGCATTGCACTATAGTGTGCAAAATAATCTCGGTCAAAGTGGAAAGGGTAGTGTGCTGACCTAAGTACCTTTAGGAGTGAGTGGAGACCATGGGGCCAAAGTCAAAGGAAACCATACCAAAGTATTGTATATTAATTCACTAAGTTTTCCACAAAGTTTTACATATTCTGATACTGCTCTGTATGTATACTGGAATTGAATAAATAATTAAATGCTTAATTAATATGAGAGCCAGGTTTCTCAATATTAGGATGGAAATCTAAACAGCAAGATGAGAAAGTTAGAATGACCCATGTCATAGATTAAAGTTGACAACATCTGTAAAAATTCCTGTTCAGCTTAATATAGATATAATGGCTACATACACAAGAAGCTATGGATATAGACAGAATGCTCATATGCATTTATTTTTTGTGTAATCTGGGAGGGTCTAAAAATTACACCCCAGTAGCAATAGGCTCTCATAGCACCAGACCTGTTTTTTTGTTTGTTTGCTTGATTGTTTGTTTTTGTTTTGGTACTTGGGATTGAACCCAGGGGTATTCTACCTATGGATTGCACCTGCAGCCATGTTTTATTTGTTATTTTAAAGCACAGTTTCACTACCACATTGGCCTCCAGACTATAATCCTCCTGTCTCAATCTCCTAAAAACAGGCATGTGCCCTATACTGGGCCAGATCTTTGTTTCTAATACCAGTCTTGAATAAATAAACCAGGCTCCATGAAAACATGGAGTTTTCTAGGACTGTGGCAGGAAACATATAAAATGAGCCTAGCATACTTCATAGTACTAGACATTAAGGAAGGACTAAAAAAAGTAATGCAGCACAAACCCAAACTAATAAAAACAGCACAAAGTTATTGTTGGGCTATGTCACAAGGAATGAGAACCAACTGGAAATTTCCAACAACAAAGCTGGAATAATTTGAAAAATACAATAAACAAAGTAGTGTTGGATTATAACCCAAAATATAAAATAACTGCTCATCAACATATATTTTATAAATAAATTATTAAATTTGGTAGAAAAAATAAATCTCCCATGTAGAACAATTCCAACATATTACATAAACAATCCACGCTAAAGATGGATGAGCATAATTTTGCATCCTTTTAAAGAGTACATAATGGAAAAGAGAAAACCCAGGAATAACTCTATATTGAAAATATCTGACAATATTCCAGCCAGAGTTTCAAGGCCATTATTAACAGCCATACATCATGCTGATAATTTATATTCTTGATATATGATGAAAATGACACTTTAACCCTGTGATTCTCCTCCCCTAAACATAAAATCCCTGTCTTTCATAAGAAAAACATCAGGTAAATTCCAATAAGAAGGATCCTCCAGCATACCTAATACTCCTCAGTATTACTAAAACCATCAAAAAAAAAAAAAAAAAAAAAAAGAATGTGTGAGAAACTGTCTCAGCCAAGAATAGCCTAAAACTTCATAGCAACTAAATATAATGTAGTATCTAGGAAAGGACCCTAGAATAGAAAAATTAAAACCAAGTTAATATAAGGTAGATTTTAGATAATAACAATATATCAATATTACTTTATTAAGTTACAAATGTGTTACATTAGAAAGTTAATGTTAGAGCAAATTGATTATTATTCTGCTTAATAATTTTTAAAAATTCAGGAAATTGCTTGCTACTTTGAAATCAAATCAAAGCAACCACTAATTCACACAATATACATTAGTGAAGTTAAGAATGATAGATGCTATTTTTTATAACATTGAAGTAAATGTTAAGTAGATTTTTTTCTGTTGGTTACTGAGAACTATCAGCATGGTTAATTCTTAAGACTCAACATGTATTTTTGCTTCTGTCTGATCTTTTCCCCACAAGCATACAGCATTACTGGATGAGAGCTTTAATCAGTGCCTTGGGTAAGCTCAGCATTCAGGGTTGTTTCTTCAAGTTAATTAAAAAGAAATTAGCAATAAACTTTTATTTAACATTGTGTTAAAATTAATCACTCTCTGTAATTAAAATATGGTTTGCTGAAAGAACTAATATTGAGGCTTTAAAAATATCTGGAGATAAATCTAACACCTTCCACAAGTAATGCAAATGCTTTTGTCAAAGGTATAAATATGATTTTTTGTTTATATATTAGTTACATATAAAGCTATGGAGTGTATATTCCTTCTAGAAATCACCATAAGAGCCTCGTATGCTCTTATAACTGAGTAGTCCACTTTCCAGATAGTTATTAGCACTGTGCAATTAATAGACTCCTGTTCCTGGACACTGATGCAAGCTGACTTCTAGTTTACAAGATACAAGTAGTGAGTGCTAAGAGTGTATGTTTTCATTTACGGCAGTAAATATGTAAACCAAAACAAAGTTCTATATGTTTTAGAGAATATTGCATTAAAAACGCTAGTGAGTATTGAGAAAACACATGGTTTGGGACTCAAAGTTAGAAGTAACTCAATTACTCAAGTTTGTTTATAATGCCACAGACAATTCCCTAGTATCACATCATCAACAAGGAGCATGCTTTTGTTTCTGATTCCTATCCTTTAGGTTACATGTACTTTGAATGTCTCTACACATGGCAACAATTTTGTTACACTGTATCCAAAACAGAGGTTAGGTTTTAATCTTTCTTTTATAAGAGTCTGTTGAAAATTGTTTTTATCATTATTATTCAAATGGGAGAAAAGCTTGTTTTAACATTAACAATTAAACATTAGGCCATTCTTTAAGACTATAATTTTTTTTTTTTTTTTTTTTTTTTGTGGTACTGGGAACCCAAGGGCATTCTACCTCCGAGCTACATCCCCAGCCCTATTTTTTTAATCTTTATTTTGAAACAGGGTCTCACTAAGTTGCGGAGGGCTGAGGCTGGCCGTGAACCCTGGATCCTCCAATCTCAGCCTCCCAAGTACTGGGATTACAAGCCACCACGCCCGGCTAACACTATAAAATTTTAAAATCTTTATCCTTTTCATTTTTCAGTTTCTCAATCAACATTCTAACTACCATAATCCAAATCAACTATCACACAATTTAGCGGAAGGAAGATTTCTTTGCTCACAGTTTTTTTGTTGTTGATTTTTGAGATTTCCGTTTTCAGCCCATGAGAAGCCAGAGTCTGCAGAGCTGAGGGCATAGTGACTGGAAGCAGAGAGAGGAAGAGAGCAAGATTCTGCTCTTATATCATGGAAGACAGAAGCAGAGAGAGACAGCAAGCAAGGGGGTTCAAACTCTACAGCGTAAACCCCAAGGCCACATCCCCAGAGACCCATTACAATGGATTTATCTTCTGATGAGAAGTTCTCACGACTTAGTTATATCAACCCTGAATATTAATACATGAGCTCTTCAGGGGACAGTCCATGTGTATCCATAGCATTCAGAAAGCATACTCTTAATTTTATCTTATTTTATTGTAGTAACTTAAATCCTCTTGGAATTGTGAACTTTTTTTTTCTAATCTTTTATTATAACATATTGTGATTTCATATTTTGGTCATGGAGGCTACCATCTTGTGTCAAATCAACAAAAAAGCAAATATTTTCCAGTATTTCCATATGATCCAATTTTCAATATGAAAATATGTCTCTTGCCTTTAATAATTATTGCTTTGACAGTGATATGAAATGATTTTTATAACATCCTTTTGAAAGTTAAAATAATTCCTATTTGTATCATTGTTAATTTCATACCTTGTTTCCTATTTTCTATTAGATTTTATTTGAAATGTTCTCTCAATTCTTTAATCAATAAATGAATGTATGGTGAATGAATATGCTATCATTCACATCCATACAAATTAGAATTCTTCAGTTTCTCACTTATTTTCTTTAAATAGACCAATATCTTGCCAAATTGCTCTCAAAATTTTTGAAGTTAATCAGAGTCTTGAATAAATGTTTTGCATCTTATTTAAATTTAAGTTTTTCTTCCAAGTCTTTAAAAATATAGGTTGGAGTCTTCAAAACATTGCTTTATGCATATTGTAAGTTTTGGAAGGCTTTATAATGTGCAAACTGTATCATTACATTTACCCATTAAAAAATCAACTTCAAGTGTGTTTAAAATACACCATCTATCACTGAGCTGAAAATAACACATAATTATTTCAAATACCAGTGTAGTCAACAACTCCAGGAGCTGTGCATTTTCTTCAACAAGATTGAAGCAATGAGCTGTGCACAGCACATATCATGCATAATTAAGATTTTAAAAAGCACATCAGGCCTTTCACAACAGTTTTTAAAAACAGCTTTGCATGACTGCGAACTAATACAGCCACTATGGAGATCAATGTTGAGGTTTCTCAGAAGATTGAGAATAGAACCACCATAAGACCCAGTGATATCTCTCCTGGGCATCTTTCCAAAGGAAAGATACATACATGTTAATAGTAGCACAATTCACAATAGCCAAATTATGGGAACCAGCCTTGGTGTCAATTAACAGATGAATGGATCAGAGTGTTGCATATATGCAATGGAAGTTTACTCAGCCATAAAAAAAAGCAAAATGATGTCATTTGCAGGAAAATTGATGAAACTAATGAATATTATGCTAGGTGAGATTTTCTATTCTCAAAAAACCAGATGTATGTATTCTCTTATATATGAAAGTTAGAAAGAAATTCAGAAGCAAGGGTAACATCAGGTAGAAGAGGAGACTCCAGTGGAGTTATGGAGGAGGTTCAGGGGAGGTTGGAGGGGGGATAGACAGTTGAAATAATGCTACCTATATAAAATTACCAATTCCAATCTCAAAGACATGTATAGGTAAGGAAGCGGGAGTGCGGCGGGACCTGGAGAGATATACTCCAAGAGATATGTGCATGTATGTTCCTATCACTCTGTGTCTCAGTACAATGCATAATTACAATGTACCCAATAAAAGTAAAAAATAAATAAAAATTAAAATAAGAAGAGCCAGGAGTTCCCCAAAGATATCTTTTTCTAGATGGCCTGCATTCCCTCTTGCATACGTATTCCTTCCTTTCCTAAATAAATCTCTGTCTATGCCTCTGAAAAGCAAACAAACGAAAATGGCTTTGTGGTTATATAATTAGCAGTGACTACTGTTCAAAAGCAGTTTACAAAATCGGGTATGGTGGTGTACACCCGTAATCCAAGTACTAGAGTTGCTGAAACACAATGATTACAGGTTCAAGGCCAGCCTCCTCAATTTAGCAAGACCCTTAGCAACTTGGGGAGACCCTGTTTCCAAATATAAAAATAAAAATGTCTGGGGGTTTACTTGAAAGTAGCATACCCAAGAAATCAAGAAAGTTCAGCATGTTGGAGTAATCCAGAATTAATTTCACCTGGTTAAATCAAGACATAGAGTTTTCTTAATGAAAAATTTGAAAATCACCCTTCGAGTTTTCTGTTATAGTAATGTAGCACAAAGTTGCCAACTAGTCCATATTTTGTATTCAAAAGCATTTTGTTATTTATTTGATATATCAACTTGTTTTATCATAATTTTTATTACTTTGATTATTTACTACTATGGGGGTAAAAAGCCCCATTTTTTCATTTTAACAGTTTTTCAAATGTTCATGCAGCAATATATCAGACTCAGTGTTTACTCAGGTGAAATTTCTATTTCTTAAAAGTATTACTTTTGGAAAAAAAAATTTCACCTTTGAAGGTAAAAAAGTAATAATTTTAGCAACTATTTTATCAGGATTTTAAAAATAATAATGATTTAAATAAGATATTCTCCAAATAAACACAAACTTCTGTACTCTATCAAGTCTTAATACCTTTTGAAGATTTTTGGCCTTCTCATCCATCTGAAAAGATAAATAATATATTATCTGTTCTGTTAAAAATCAGTTTATAATTCATCACAACTTGGAAATATTTTATTATTGTATTTATTATGTATATACTTGAAAAGCATCTCTTGTTTACTGCATATTCTGACAGAGAATATTATCAATCATATTTCGGCTTGCTTAAATTCTTTTTTATACTTGTATTGGTACACTGCAATTATGCATTATAGTGAGGTTCAACATTACACACACATCCCGGCAGACAGTACTTAGTGTGTTTCCCTCTAGATTCCATCCCACTCACTCACTTCATGTAATCTATGTCTCAAAAATGATACAGGCAACATGTTGACAAATTTAGCACTTCAATGCAATGAACAAAATACTTGAAAAATACAAATCATCAAAGCTCACCAAAAATTACAACATGAAGAACTTAATATATAAAGAAATTAGACCCATAATTGAAAAAAATAAAAGCTTCTCAGAGAATTAATAAATGAGAAACTTTATCATGCTTACAGATGCAAAATTCAACCAGAAGACTAAATTGCTAGAAGTTGATGAAAATATACTGTAATTATAATTTTCTAACATTGTTTTTGACACCTGGTAAAGTCTAAAAGGAAGAATTACTGTCAAGATTGCATATTAAAAATATAAGAAATGGGCAGATTTAAAAAAATCTGTGGAATGGTGAAAAATTAGAAAAGTATAACAATGTAACAGCAAATAAAATAAAATGCAAATATAGAGATGTGAAACTTGACATATGAGGAAAATGACAATATTATTCTCTAGAGAAATGAAGAATTATTTAATACATTTAGAAAATATTGGTTCTTCTGTTTAATAATAATATTTAAGCCAATAACAGCTTAAATATTGCCAGCATGTTGGAAAGTTGAGGCAGGAAGATCACTTAGTACAGGAGTTCAAGGCCAGCCTGGACCATATAATGAGAGTCTATCTGAAAAAAGAAAAAGGGGAAAAAAAAGAAAAAAAAAGAATATTTAATCACTGTTTCATGTGCCACCCATATTTTTTCTAATTGAAATGAATATTAATAGCAAAACCTCAAAATAATAACAGGTTTATTAATCAGTATACATACTATGTAAACCAAAAATTTCAGGATGCCAAAAATTATAAAAGGAAAATGAACAAGCAAGTCACAATCTAGACCAAATATAGAATATACAAATTTGATTAATGTGTAATATTCTGAATTTGTAAATAAGGCCAAAATATCAATTAAAAATATAAAAATCCATGAGGATAATAAACAAATGCATGTACAAGAATTTCTCAGAACTGAGAAAAACTAGGCAATAAACTTTGGAAAAATATAATTCAATGTATTTTTGATCACTGAAATAATATAATAAAACATGAGAAATATTATTTAATCTTAACAGTTATTGACCAAAATTTTTGAATGTTATAATGTCAACTTTGGACGATGACATAATAAGAATTGTTGAAGAAGTCTAGGTAGAGTATAAACTATAAAAAACCAGCAATCTCATTTCTAGGTATTTACCCTAGAACACTCAATACATGTACTCTGGATAATTTCACTTGTGTTCATAGCAGCCATGTTCATAAGATTGAAAACCTAGAAATTCCCCAAATAAATACCTCATAGTATAATCATATAATGTAATATTTGTCAGATATGAATAAAAAACTACAGCTATGTATATTGACATGGATAAATTCTCATCCAAAAAATCAGATAACTAGCTTTCATTCAGAATATAAAGGAAGTCTTGTAATTCAATAATGAAAAACAAACTAATAAAAATAGCACTAAACAGAAGATGTATGATGATTGATATATGCATGGTAATAGTGTCATGCATTATTCATGAACATAAAACCACAATTTTAAATCTATTATTGCGAGAACACTATAAACTAACAAGGATGGCTAAAATTAAAGACTGATAACACCAAATGTTGCTGAAGATGTGGAACTACTGAAACAATAACTCATCATTGGTATAAGTACAAAGTATGCAATTTCTTTGGAACACTGACAGTTTACTATGGATTTAAATTTCCAAAAGAAAACACTTCCACTGACATTACGCTCATATGTGAGAATACCAATGCCTATCTCAATATCCTGTATGGGAAGTTGGGAGAAAGCTCAACAAGTGCTGTGTGCATGTATGTCAGTATCACTATAAACTACATTATTATGTAAGACTACAAAGCACCAGTAAAAGTATAAAAAGTTATATTCTATAATCCAATAATCCCATACTATTTTCAACAAAAAATATAAACATGTCTTTTAAAGCCATTTGAAAAAGAACTTTCATAGTATCTTTCCTTTTTTTTTTCTTCTACTGGAGATTGAACCCAGGGACATTTTTCCTCCCAACTACACTTCTAGATCTTTTTATTTCTTATTTTGTAACGGAGTCTTGCTAAATTTTTGAGAGTAATGCAAAGTTATTGAGGCTGGCCTCAAACCTGTCATCCTCCTGTCTCAGTCTCTGAAGTACTGGGATTACAGGTGTGTACCACCACTCCCTGCTTCACTAGAATCTTTATAACAGGAACAAATTGAAAACTAAGCAAGATAAATACAATGATATGTTATATTACATAGCACTAAAAGTAATAATATACTAACACATGCAGCAATATAGATTGATCTCAAAGGCATCATATTAAGTTAAAAATATCAGGCAAAAATAGCACATAGATTTGCATTTCATTCAGATTAGTTTTAAGAATAGAGTAAGCTATGATGTGATCTGGTAGAATTCAGAGCATTTGACTGTGGAGTGTTTAAAAATTGACCCTAAAGGGGCAGAAGGGAATTTTTTGAAGTTGATGGAAATGTTCTTTATCTTAATTAATAAAACATATTTGATGGGCATGTTTTCTGGTCTAAACCTACCCAAGTGAACTTAAGATGTATACATTTGCCTTAAGTACTTAAAAACTGAAAAAGTACTTCTCAGAGAAGTGTTTTCCGAGTTGACGGGGTTAGAGGAGAGAACTAATGTATTTCATTATAAATCTTGTGTTGTACTACTCTTCTTTTAAAAGTATTTAACATTTTTAATTAAAAAAGATTAAGAAACATGTTCAAAGTGTAATAGTAAAGTAAGCAAGAAGAATAAATTATTACAGGTAGATGTGGTGAGCTTATAAATAAGCTTCAGTAAAGGAGTAATTGATTTCAAAATTATAATGTTTTATCTCTTTTCTTTTCTGAGGCCTGGCCTTTGCCCTAATTACCCTAGGCAAGCATCTGCTTAGAGAAAGATTAAAACGTGTTACAGATGGAATGAAAGGAGAAATACCTAGGCAATGTTTTTAGCATTCAAATGGATTATGCACAAAACAATAGATGTGAAAGTTCAGCTATTATCCTGAAAAGGATTTTACAAAAGTCTTATTCTCCTTTACTATATCAACAACTGTACTTCTGAAGACTACAATAATTGAGTTTCCCTTGGGCAAAGAGAGAATGAGAGATTCACCTGTATCAGCTAAGCAAAAAGAAGAGATATGGAAGCTGCTTTCTCAAGATGGGAGTACTGGAGAGAAGGAAAAGCCAAGAAAATCCCTAATGTAGCTCTTGATTCCCCACTCTTTGGAAAAGGGCATGATGCATTAGATAAATAAAACACTGCTAAGGCCAAAGAGAGCTTTCATTGGCCCTGCTGTCCATTTAGGGCCTGAAAAGAGATCCCTCCCTTCACAACCAACAGCAGGATTTTACAGCATGGCATGGTGATGTTGCTGAGGAAGGCTCTGGTCTTTAGCTTTGAGCAACAGATAGGTCTTTTGGAGTGTAAAGAGAATGAAGATCTAGATAAGAATCAACATATTATTGATATATAAATAAATATATTTATATATGCATATACATACACATTTAAGATTTATGATTTGAGTAATTCAAAGTTCTAGTGAAGAATCAGAGCATCTTGGGGATTTTATGAGACTCCAATTCTTATTCCTTTCATTTTACTTAAATGTAAAATTTTGAAATAATATAGATATGAAATAACAAATTAAAATAATTTTCATTTATTTACTACTAATTTAAATTAATAATTTGATTATTTAATTATATTTAATTTGTTCTAATAAACTTTAACAAATTATCATTATTTTTACATAAACACTATTAATTCCCAACAGTATTTTTCCTTATCATAGATTCTAATATGTTGGGAGCTTTATCTAATTTGATACAAAGAGTTTGACTTATGATTAAAAATTCAAGTTTTTCAAAAATTCTTTTGGTACATTGTAACTGTACATGACAGGGATATTTATGGTGATGTCTTCATATATGCACTTAACATTATTTGGTCCATTTACTTTCTTAGACTGTCCGTTATTTTCCCTCAATCACCTTCCATTATTCTATTGACCTCTCTTCAAATATTCATAAGATTTTGCTTATTTACTTATTTTGGGGTGAGGTACTGGAGATTGAACCCAAGGGCATTCTATCTCTAAGCTATACTCCTAGTCCCTCTCCCCCTCCCTTTTTTTTTTTGTTGTTGTTGAGGCTGGCCTTGAACCTATGATCTTCCTGTCTCGGCCTCCCATATACTGGGATTATAGGTATGTGCCATACACCCGGGATCTTTACTTTTTAAAATTATTTTATTAGTGAATTGCAATTGTATATCATAGTGAGGTTCAATGTGATGAAAACATACATGCACACAGCTCCCTGTATTCTTCCGTCCACATCCCTTCCGCTCATCCTTTCTCCCTCTCCAAAGAAGTTAGATTGGTAGCAGTACCTTCACATATTGTCATATTATGTTTTGAACTGTTCCTTTCTTTAGTCCTCCCTCTTCTCCTGCCTACCTTCCTTCTGTAATCTCCTCCATCTACTCTATAGATCTTTTTTTTTTTTTTTTACATTATGTAAAGTCTCTATATTTCCTATTTTTTTCTCGCTTCCACATATGAATGAAAACAAATGAGCATTAACATTATGAGATTGGATAATCTCACTTAGAAAAATATTTCCTTAGCCAGGTATGGTGGCGCACACTTGTAATCTCAGTACTTGGAAGGCTGACACTGGAGGATCTGAATTTGCTGCCACCCTCAGCTACTTAGTGAGGCCCTCCACAACTTAGTGAGACCCTGTTTCAAAATAAAGAGTAAAAAATAGGACTGAAATAGGACTGGGGATGTAGGTTGGAGGTAGAATGCCCCTGAGTTCAATCCCTAGTACTGCAAAAAAAAAAAAAAAAAGAAAAAAAGAAAGAAAAAAAAAAAGAAAAATAGTTTCTTGTCCTATCCATTTTTCTGAAAATGAAATATTTGTGTTCTTTATGGCTGAATATAACTCCATTGAGTGTATATACCACATTTTCTTTATCCATTCATATGTTGATGGACACCTGTTCTGGTTCCATAATTTGGCAATTGTGAATTGTGCTGCTTTAAACATGAGTATGCATATATCACTATAATATTCTGACTTTAATTATTTAGAAAAGATACAAAGAAGTGATAGAACTGGGTCATATAGTGGTTCCATCCCTATTTTTTTTAAGAACCTCCAATCTTATCTCCAAAGTTGTACTAATTTACTATTCAACCAATAGTGTGCAAGAGTTATTATTTCCCCATATCCTTGCCAGCATTTGTTATTGTTTGTATTCTTGATGATTGCCATTTTAACAGGAGTTAGATAGAATCTCAGTGTAGTTTTCATTTGCATTTCCATGCTTGCTAATGATGTTGAACATTGTCTTATAAATTAATTGGCCAAATGTACTCTTCTTTTGAAGACTGTCTATTCAGTTCTATTGTTCATATTTGATTTGTTTATTTTTTGTATGTGTGTTAAGTTTTTTGTTGTTTGTTGTTGTTGTGTTTTCATTTTATTTTTTTAAATTGGTGCATTGTAATCATACATCTTTGTTAGGTACAAGCTGATAAAGGCAAACATGCACACATTTCTCATTTAACCCTTCCCCAATTCCAGCTGTTGTTGTTCTGTATATATTCTAGATACTATAGAACTTCAGTAAAGAAATCAGTATGGTATTGGCAAAAAAACAGACACATAGACCAACAAAATAGAATACAAGATACAGAAACAAATCAGCACACTCAACACCAGTTGATTTTTGACAAAGGAGCCAAAAACATATCTTAGAGAAAAGATAGCCTCTTTGACAAATGTTGATGGGTAAAGTGGACATCTATGTAGATGAATGAAATTATACTTCTATCTCTCACCCTGCACAAAGGTCAACTGGAGATGGATAAAATCCCTAGAAATTAGATCAGACACTATACAGTTACTAGAAGAAAATATAGGATCAAATCTCCAACATATAGTCACTGGTAGAGACGTTCTCAACAAAATCTCCAAAGCTCAGGAAATAAAATCAAGAATCAATAAATGGGATGGTATAAAATTAAAAAGCTTTTGTGCAGCAAAGGAACAATCAACAGTCTAAAGAGAGAACCAACAGTTGAAAAATAAATAGCAGCCGGGCGTGGTGGCGCACGCTTGTAATCCCAGCATTCAGGAGGCTGAGACCAGAGGATCTGGGTTTGAGGCCAGCCTCAGCTACATAGTGAGGCACTCTGCAACTTAGCGAGACCCAGTTTCAAAATAAAGAATAAAAAATAGGGCTGTGGATGTAGCTCGAAGGTAGAATGCCCCTGAGTTCAATCCCCAGTACCGCAAAAATAAATAAATAAATAAATAAATAAATAAATAAATAAATAAATAAATAGCAAGCAAAATGGGAGCAAATGTTTGCTAGTTACTCCTCTGATTGAGGACTAACATCTAGAATAAGATCTATTTTCTTTCATTTTTACTTTCTAGCTTACACATATGAAATAAAACACATGGCTCTTGATTTCCTGAGTCTGGCTGATTTCACTTAATATGATGTTATTCAATTCCATCTATTTTACTGCAGATGACATACTTTTATTCTTCTTTGTGGCTGAGTAAAACTCCCGTGTGTTTATATACTATATTTTTTAAAATAATTTCATCAGATGGTGTATATCTCAAGCAACTTCCCTTTAAATATTATAGCTGGAAAAATCAATCAAGTAAACATAAATTCTCATGCTATTGCATTTTATCAAAGATAAAATCAAAGATGGCTAGTTTGTAATAAGAAAACTCTTTAGCCAGGCATGGTGTTGCAGAGGCCGAGACAGGAAAATCACAGGTTTGAGGACAGCCTCAGCAAGTAGTGAGATTCTCAACAACTTAGTGAGACCCTATTTAAAACAACATCAACAACAACAAAAATTATATATATATATATATATATATATATATATAAATGGCTGGGGTATAGTTTGGAGGTAGAATATCCCTAGGTTCAATCCCCAGTACCACACCCACACTCACACATACAAAAAAAAAAGGTCTTTAAATTATTAAGGGGAATGTAACAATCACTAAGATAATATTTGTTAGATTCTAAAATGAATATGTTATTAGATCTAGACAAAAAGAAAATAAAAGTAAATTCATACATGGTAAATAATTTTCCCAAATCTCATTTTGAATTTATTGAGTTTAGATTAAGACCTGTTTTTCTTTTATTTTAGCTATGTAATTTGATTGAGCTGCCATCTATCTATAAGACATTTTAAAAATGAAGTTCGGAACATTTGGAAATGCCATTACATTGACTGGCATGCATTTTCTCTACATAGCTCTAATCTCAACTTTCAAACTTTAGCATAAGAATAAATTTAGGAGCCTAGCTAAGACTCTCATTCTGTTGTCACAGTCTCACTTCTGAGATTTTATAATATGCAAATAACTTCATCATTAATCATAGTTGATCATAATTAAGATGATTTCTGCCTCATTATTAGAATATCATCAAGGACCTTTTAATCTTTCTCCTTTGTAAGTTTTCCTTTGACCTCAGTGTTTGGAGTATTGGAAGTGCTAAAGAAAAATTTATTTTTTTCTACTAAGCCCCTCTCCATATAGAGCTCCTGCTCTCTCTCAGTGTTTATTTAGTGCACAACTTCTTATTTAGTACAGGAAACAAGACTTAATGAAAAGTATGGAACCATAAATATTTTCTTTGATTAATAATTATCAAACACTCTTAAATGAAATCATAAAGTATAACTTTTCTTTAACTTTTAAGACTCATTGTAAGTGGGGTATTAATTTTATTAATAAATTATTAGTGTGTTCTATTTTGCATACATCTTGTTTTAAATTTCAAAAATATTTATTTATTATTTATTTTTATTGTAGTGGGGATTGAACCTAGAGGAATTCTACCTTCGAGCTACACCCCCAGCCCAATTTTATTTATTTATTTGGAAACAAGGTCTCACTAGGTTGATGAGAGTCTCACTACTTTCTGAGGCTGTCCTAGAATCTGCAATCCTCCTGTTTCAGCCTCCTAAGTTCAAGGATCACAGGCATGAGCCACTGCTCCTGGCCAATATTTCTCTTTTAAATTAAAATTTTTACATGTTAAACACCCAATAAGATTGAAAATGTGTTCCTGGAAATGCATTTGTTTTATTATACATTTTTAATTATAAGTAGATGCAAGCATAGAGCATTTTAATTTATAACAAATCTTCTCAAACTATATCATGATCATCTCATTAGACCTAAAAAGATGTTATTCCAAGTAATTATTAACTAATTTTATGTAAAGGGGTATGAAAATTTTTAGAGATCAGATGACTTTCCCAAAGACTTTGTACAAACTGTCCCTGTACCACCAATCTCCTATAATCATATGCATGGAAAAATATTTCAATCAGTCTTCCCCCAATGAAGAAAAATATCTTTTATATAGAAAGCTCTAACTTTTACATAACAAAACATGATAATAGAGAGAAATGGCAAGCTAGGAGAGTGGTTACCTGACAGTAAATCTTAATTTTCACCTAAAGGACTTTTTAGCCAGTAGATGGTCCACTTGGTTTATGTTTGCCACATTTAGGGTCATCTTTACATCTTTCAAAACCCAGCAAGAGTTTGCCATTAGAAAAGAGAGAGCATCTCACCTTCACAGCGAGAGCCATTCTTTTAGATAATCCTTAGAACAAGCTAATGCTGAAAAACCTGATGGCAAAAGGGAAGAGACCCATGTTGGAGAGGGAACAGGGGTTGTTTACTAAGGGAAGAAGTGCCAGTATCAGGTGCAACACTCATCTAACAGTAGGAATACTTGTTACATTAACAAGATTTACTGACAGACTCCATCTGTGTCTTCTCACCAAACAAGGTCACTCAGTCAGATGCTATGGCGCCTAATGAGGAAAATGCCAAGTCTCTGGAGTGATAATGGAGGTTCACTCTGACTTACGCCTCAGGCACTGGCAATATTTTTAGGTCTGGAAAATAAAATAAGGTACAGAAAAAGGTCATAATTTTTATCGAGCTGATCCACCTTGAAAAATAGCTCTGCATGTAAGTCAGTATGTTTAATATTTTTCCCCTTTCCTAAGATCCAAGGTTACTTTTCTATTCTTCTTCTAAGTGATCCTTAAGGGTTTTAATACCTTACTTGAACATTAAATTTCTATATGTTATTAGGTTAACGGGTCTGTGCCACAGGTTTTTATTTATTTTATATCTAAGAATATAAATATCTGCAAAATGCTAAGGAGACATGTTGTTTTGGTGCAAACAGTGCAGTACTAGTTCTTCCTTTGCAGAAGAAACCTCAAAAAACTTTTCTGTGGCATTGGATATCTTAATTGAGTGTTTCTCAAACTTTGGAATTAAATGCTTAAATTTGTGTCTTAGCAACTTTTTTAAAATATCCTTTGACTTGAACAAATAACATCATTTTAAGCCTTCATGTCTTTAAAGAAAAAAAAATATATATTTGTATATATTTAGTATATTTAATAGTAGAAATCCCTTCAATGTAAAAACTTCTGGACTCATTTTCTATACCTTGATCCTAGGAATCCTCAAGAGTTCATCAGCATACATCTCCAAATTTGATTCACAATAACGACAGGATATTAAAACATAAACAACTACTTGATCTGATTTTACTCATCACTACACTTTACCCAAATGCTTTCTTTCTTTTTTTTTTTTTTGCGGTACTGGGGATTGAACTCAGGGGCATTCTACCTCCGAGCTACACCCCCAGCCCTATTTTTTTTTTATTCTTTATTTTGAAACCGGGTCTCACTAAGTTGCGGAGTGCCTCACTAGGTAGCTGAGGCTGGCCGCGAACCCGGATCCTCCGGTTTCAGCCTCCCGAATGCTGTACCCAAATGCTTTCTACTAGTTTATCATTTCTTTTATATTTTCAAAACCTTGAAGCTGTCAACTTCAACTTCCTTTGTTAATTCCAAATTTTGTAATAGTAAACTTTTTTCTCATCTATCAACTACTTCAATTCCTTTTATTATTCTCAAATAGGATTCCCTCATCAAGAACAAATCAAAGAAAACCAATGTCACAAAGCACTTCATTAATTGTACTAAAGTCAAAGAACACTAAAAGAATTTTGCCTAAAACTTAATGGAAAGGGAGACTTACAAGGATCAGGCCACAGACACAGTCAAGACTGATTAAAATAAACTGTGATATGTGAATTTTCTGGTCTATAGCAATAAAGTTGAGTGAAGGCTTCCCTAGAAATTTTGAAATATTTTATTCTCCAAATTTTGATGTAAAGCTACCATATATTAGATGATTTGTCAGAAATGTCACAAAATACAATTAGTCTAAATTAAGACACTTTGAATCGGAGGCACCCTTGTGTAGAAAGCACCATAGAGTTTAAATATTAAGAGGGGGGACAGTATCACTTAACTACTTTTATGTTCAGATCCTTGAAGTTACAGATCTAATGGTTTTGACAAATAGAAGCAATATGCCTGAAAATAAACAAAAAGAGAATAATTATTAACTGTTTAAATATTACGAAGCAAACAAAAAAGTGTTCAGTGATGGAGTAAGAAACATATAATGAGAGGGGCCAGGCATTGGACCCCCATTCTATATACACAACTAGCAGTAGTCCACTATACATATAATTGAGTGGAAATTCAAAGGATTAAATAATTTATTTAAGGATACTTAATTTGTAGATCAAAATCAAACCATGTAATTTAGATCTGGTGTACCTTTCAGGTCTTGTATTAAATGAGCGTTAAAGATCCAGAGTACTGATTTTAAGCCATGGTAAGGTATTTTCATGTATTTCAAAGAACTATGTATTATCTGTTTCTCAATTTATAGCAGTATCAATGGCTATTTGTTTTTTTAATCATAAAATATTTTAAAAATATGAGAATAGCAGCCGAATAGAGAATTGAATATAGTGGTGATAGAATATAAATAGATAATAATGTAAGTATTTGAAATAATCCATACAAATGATATTGAGTTGAACAAAGTTAGGCAGTGAAATTGAAATGTGAAGAGTTCAAGTTTATTTTCTCTAATTTCATTAGTAAAAATAATAGTAATGATTAGTAGGTTGTATGAAGGGAAAAACAAGATATTCAAAGATTAGTTCCAGGAGTCAAGCGTCATCACCTGAATGAAAAAAAAAATTATTTAATGGAGATAAGAAAGAAAAATAGAAAGTGGACAAAGTAATTTGTCAGATCTAACTAAGTTAACTTTGAGATGCATGTGAATGGTTATGGAATTCAGAGAAAGTGATTAGGGTACACAAATAACTGGAGTGTTTTCCATCTGTATCTAGTACTCATTTAAAGGAAAACCAATTTACCTAGGGACCGAGAAATGATTTTTAAAAAGTAGTAAAGAATTCCAAAGCTTGTGGATCTCTCTACCACTTAGTGGTGAGATGGAAAAAATAAGACTATGTCGTGTAGACTAGAGATCAACTGGTTAATTGAGATCGTTAATTAAGGCCTGGATTAATAAAAAAAGGAAACATATCTTCAATGTGTTAATTTAATTTGTAGCATTTAAATACCTACCTGTACCTGGCAATATTTGACATAAGATCTAAACATTTTCTTTCAGTTTAGTCCCACTGACTAGTGTTCCATTTTATTTTCTTGATTGAACCACACAGAAAATATTACTTTGCCATGGTACTAATGAGGAATTATATGTGCCTCAGTAACAAATTTTAAGGAGACAGTAACTTTAAAGTTCCTGTGCTTCAAAAACAGACACATAGACCAATGGAACAGAATAGAAGACACAGGAACAAATCCACACACTATTGTCAATTTATTTTCAATAAAGGTGACAAAACACATACATTGAAGAAAAGAGAGCCTTTTCAACAAATGATGTTGGGAAAATTGATTATCCATTTCTAGAACAATGGAACTAAATCCTTATTCTCACCCTGTCTCTCATGGGGAATAGATCTACCATATGATCTAGCTATATCACTACTGGGTATCTTTCCAAAGGTACTGAAATCAGAATATTATATTAATACATGCATATCCATGTTTATAGCAGCATGATTCATAACAGCCAAATTATAAAACCAACCCAGATGTCCATCAACAGATGAATGGACAACAAAATTACGGAATATATAAACAATGGAATTCTACTCAGCAAGCAAGAAGAATGTATTTATGTCATTTGCAGGAAAATGGATGTATGTGGAGAACATTATGTTAAGAAAGATCAGCTAGTCACAGAAAGTGAAGGGTCGTATGCTTTCTTATTTATGAGGAAGTTAGGGAGTAACTGGGATATAAGAGAGACTTTAGCTAATGGAGGAGAAACTCCAGTGGAATGAAGGAGGTGGTTTGGGGGAAGGGAGGGGAGAAAGGAAAAATGAATGAAGGAAACACTTCCAAGGACCTAATGTGCAACCTCACCTTAATAGCTGGATCTTGAGCAAGGGCTCAGTTTGCTGGAGTCCTGCAAGGCAGATGATTCCAAAGGAGGGAACGTATGGCATTTCCCACTTTACATTATTATATTCTGGAAATTTGGGGTGCTTTGGGTTTTGCTTTCACATTAATTATAAAGGAAATTTTCTTAGAAACACAAGATGGCTGGACGGATTGTGATTCCTCAATATTAGCTGAAAAAGACAATGCCTCAGCTTGTCTCAGAGATATTCATTAACCTTTTACAAACATCAGGAATTGGACTTTGCAAGCTTAGCTACTAAACCAAAGAAACTTAAGCACTAAATCAAAGAAACTTAAGTCTACTATTTTATCTATGAGTAAGGAAAGCTTTAAGACACATAGTTTCTCTCTCTCTGAAACACCTCCACCTTGTCTCCACCACACATTAAGTAACTCTAGCTGCCTGAGGAAAAGATAAGAACACTGCTTACAGGAGCTAGGCAAATAATGAAGATGAATAGAGACTCTTCTTCATCGTTAACCTTTAACACTGTTTTTGTACTAAAAGAATTTTTATATACAAATTGTATTCTGTCACCTTTGTTGTTTTCTTAATCCCATCAAATACCATGGGAAATGGCTTTTCTAGTTAAAGATGTACCTACTCAACTTTTAGGAAAAACAAGTCTGTAAAAATTCCTATTCTGTATGCCTCATTGTAAAAGATAGTATAAGAAACGACTTTTTGAATTAAACAGATACGCTTCCACACTGCGGGCGGTGTGAGCGTATTCTCGCGACTTCGTCTCAATCCACACCTATGGATGCCCCCCAACACTAATGTACATATGTGAGAATACTAATGCCAATCTCAATATTTTGTTTGGGGATGGGGAAGTGGGAAGGGAGCCAGGGAAAAGCCCACCATGTGCTGTATGTATGTATGTCAGCATCACTGTGAATTGCATTATGATGTGAGACTAAAATGCACCACTGAAAGTATAAAAATATAAAGTGCCTGTGCTTACTCAACCAACACAGGCAATGTTCACACATCGAGTTACACATTTTGACAATAGCTCCTCACCCCTTTCGCATCTTGAAGACTTTTTTTAAAGTAGCACAAGCTCATTTTATAGAATGAATTTATAATTTCTTCAATGTAGATAATTCTTCCTGGCTAGCTCCATTTTTATTACAAAAAAATAAAGTTTTTCTTATGTATATTTTTTAAAGTTATTCTTTCCAGATGCTTCTCAGAAGTCAGGAATTGGGGAAATAATTTCATGGTCTTCCTTTCTGTCCTTATACCTTAGTCAGAAATTATGTTCTCTGTACCTTTCATACTTTATGAAGCAATAAGGTGATATTTTATTCATTTCTTCCAACATTTCCTCTTTCAATTCCTCCATATATACTCACATATTGTAAGCTATTATCAATTTCATGAATTATAATTCCCAGAATATGCTGTTTATTTCAATCCTTCACTAGAACCTTGCTTTCTGAAAAGGTCATTCTTCAATTTATTCCTGAATTTTAAGTTCCCTATATTAGTCAGTTTCTTCATTGCTTTGACCAAAACACGTGAGAAGAACAACTGAGAGTAGGAAAGATTTATTTTGGCTCCTGGTTTCAGAGGTTTTAGTCCATTCACCAATTATTCTGGGGTTGAGGTGAGGTAGAACATTATGACAGAAGGTTGTGAAGAAGAAAATCTTGGTAATTATTTACCAAGAGCCTGTATGTAGGCAGGAGAAAAAATGAGAGCAGTACAGGTGAAAAAAAAAAAAAAAAAAAAAAAAACACACCCCCCCCCAAAAAAAACTCATCTGTCTTCTTTTCTCATTTGTCTTCTTTTACCTCCAAGTATTTACTATATTTATCTCTTTATTCTAGAAACTCACTATAGCAATTAAAGTTTGTTAAAAGAAAGAGAAACTGCAAATGTGTATGTTCGAACAGAAGTTTTGTGAGCCTAATTTTTGGAAGATAAATGAAAGACTAAAAGAGATAATAAAATATTGAAGTTAAAAAAAAAAAAAAACTTGAGTGAATGAATTTGCCAAAAATAAGAAGTAAAGAAATAAAGGCTTTATATACTTTTCCCTCTTTATACACCTTTATGATTTGGCCAAGCTTTGTGAAAATAAAGCATTCAAACTCTAGACAGCTCAGAAGTCATTAAATTTTTAAAAAGCTCAAGGTGAAAGAATGTCCAATCCTATGTAGATATTTTTATTATTTATCTTTAGTCAAACTATTTCAAATTTAATGAAGGTATTTTTTATTTAAAAAATGATTTCTCACGAAGGAAAAAATGGTTAATGCATAGTGCACAAAAGCTCTGGCATCCACATAGAATACAAGTATAAAATATTTACGGATCAGGTTTAGATTTTAAAATTCTAAGGTCACTTGTTAACTGTGCTGCTCTGTTTTCTCAAATATGTGCCGTTACTTAAAATCTTTTCCTCTAACTGAAAAGGCACAAAATTAATTAGAAGAGGCTTAGGATAAAAGAAAAGAACCCGAGACTGAGCTTAATATGAACAATATAACTACACAGTATTATAAAATGCTGTTGGGGCATACTTGATTTGCTTAACATTTTCTGTGTAAGCCTAACAATGACCAAGTTTGCTAGTTGGAAAATTCTGAGGATTTTGGGAAATTTTGGTAATTCACTTCAGCAAATATTTATTGGATAAGAACCAGTGTAGAATTGAAAATATTTTCCAGAATTACTTTCTGCAAATTGGCTCATGAGATAAATATTTTAGCTTTTCATTGCTTCTATACTATAGTTTTTCTTGAGAGCAGTGCTTTTAAAAATCTATGTTTTATAGAAAGAAATGGATATAAATTATTTGGATTTATTCATTCAAATAGGTAACCCAGAAATACAAAATATTTTTATTATTCCTATTTATTTTCATTATTATAAAATTATAAGCCAATGCATGGTTAAGAGTTCCAACTACCATATAATTAGTTTTGTAACTCCTAAGTGTATTTATCAACTGGTAAAATTTGAAAACATTAATTTTCCAAGGTTAGGATACAAAATTCATTTTTAAACAGTGAATACATATTTAAAGTATTTTTAAAATTCAAATAAATTTATTTGAAAATGGTGTCATCTTTTTTCTTATATTTTGAGAAAGGATGTTATATCCATTTAGTTTTTGGAGTAGAGAAATTAACTATACAAAATTGATTATAATAATCAAGTCTATTAAGATTAGCTAGAACATATTGATATTTCAGTGTTATATATGCATGGATATATTTTTGCCTATAATTTCAGAATATGTAAGTAAGGATACATGCTGACTATTCACATTAGTGATTATAGTAGCTGAAATTGATTAATGTCCAAACCTAGGTTTATGCACCTCTGTGTTTTATACATATATATATATGAAGTAGACAAGGAGAAAGAGAAGAGGGAAGAAAGAACAGAAACAGTGATAATATTTAAGAGAAGTCTTATTATATGAAAAATAAGACTATTATTAATAATTTTGAAATGTGCTACCCATCTTACCTAGAAACTCAAGACAGCAGCCATGACTATGCTTATGACTCTTCAGCTCACTTGGAGCTCAACTGCATGTTTTTGTCTGGTAGTTGCCCCTGAGACCACCACACTGCTGTGGTCTGGCAGTTCCCCTGAAGCTACTTGGCTTACTGTGGTCTCTGTCTCCTTCACGTGTCTCACATGGTAGGTAATTGTTTGTGACTGGTGGTAGAAAGGCACCCCTACTTTTCCAAGTGTCCTCCATGCCAGAATATCCAGATTCTGTGACATGGATCTAAGAGGGCAGAGAGGAAATTTCAAGACCCGCATAGTTATTGCTCCCAAGCAAAGAACAGCTCTGCTCTTATAGTGCATGTTCCCGCCAGTAGTCTTGCACATATAATCTAAGAGATTGATCACGTAACTTAGAAGAAAGAAAATTTATTTTCTTACTGTTTCAGGTTTAGTCCATGTGAAGCTGGGGGCCACAGATCTCATGGCATGGCAGTGGGAGGAGGAGAAAAGGAGAGCACATGGGCTATGCTTCTCATATCATAGAGGCTGGAAATGAGGAAGGGAGAGAGAGAGAGAGAGAGAGAGAGAGAGAGAGAGAGAGAGAGAAACCATTTGTATAATCCCCAAGGCCATATCCCCAGGGACCACCTCCACCAATATAAATCCATTATAATGGATTTATCCACTGCTGCAATTACAACCCTCATGACCCAGTTACATCAGCTCCAAACATTAATATATGAGCTCTTTAGGGGATGTTTTATAATTATAACAGTACACTAAACAAAGTAAGTCACATTGCCCTTTTTGAAAGGAAAGAAAACACCCCTCTAGATGTGAAGAACTACCAAGTGTGTGTGTGTTTATTTTTAATCCAAATATGGAGTGTGTTTCCTATTCTTGGTTCATTTGGAAAAATTTCTAGGATTTATGCTCTTATCATAAGAAAATGGGTCAAATAACATTTTGGGGAATGTTTATTTTTCTTTCAGTTATAGAAGCTTTATTTAAAAAGTAGTATTCAAAATTTAGTGTAAATTACTGTCATTTGAAAGGAAATGTTCTTTGACATTAGCATTTCCATTTTTATAATGATCTAATTCTAAAAAGAGAAGAAATACTGGCCAAATAACACTAATTTTCAATCAATTACTAGAGAAGTAAGTTCTTGAAAGTCATCTAAGTAAAGTTGTAATTAATTTTAATTAAATATGTTAGCTTAATACTGTTTTTTTATTTTGTTGTATAAATGATAATAAAAAAGAACACTTAAAATGAATGAAAAAAGGAAAATTTTGTCTAGAAATATCTGGACTTTACAATGATCTCATTGGTTAGGGGCCAAATTTGGAAGACTAAATATGAACATATTCTTATTAAGGTTGAAAGCAATAAATTTACCTATTTATGTCTATTTATCTATTATCGATCTATTTATATATCTACCTATCATCTATCACCTTCTAATATCTATACTATAAAAATTATTTTAGGTTGAGTGAATCTCCCAAAATTGAATGACAGTACATGTATGTTTGCCAATTATTAATAATACCATAGGATTATTTGAAGTTTAGTCAGATAATTTTAATACTCTAGACAATCTATAATAAAGGAAGTAGAAAATAAGACTCTCACAAGACTTCAATAAATTTGTAGCTTTTTATGTTTTATAAACATTAAACCACATAAAATATGGAAATAAAATTTTCATTTTAACTCTTAATTTGCTTATTTTGTGTAGAACTAACTCTGAGTTACACCCACAGCCCTATTTTTATTTATTGATTTATTTTTTAGAAACAAGGTCTCACTGAATAAACTAACTAAATTGTGGACAGCCTCACTAAGTTGTTGAGGCTGGCGGTGAATTTGTAATCATCCTGTCTCAGCCTCTCAAGTACTGGGATTACAAGCATGCACTAATCATGCCCAGTTCTTAATTTACTTTTATGTAAACACAGTATTGTTAGTTCTACAATTAATCTGTGGTTTGTCCATACACAATCATGAGAGTGAAGTTTTGTTTTATTTCCTAACAAGATGGCTATTCCCCAGGGCAAGCAATTTTGCAAATCAAGTTAGTCAATCTCTTGCTGAAGCATGAGAAGAGCCAATTATATTTATCAAGTTAGAATTTCATGTGTTTTTTTTTTCTACCTATGATATCTTCCATCAGAAGTCTTCATGAAGGAAGCAGCAATTGATAACTCCAACTCATCATAAATCTATTAAGATTTAAACAACTTAAACTGTAAACTCATTGTGAGGTACATGTAGATGATGAGGGCAGCATGACATTCTACAAATGCAAACATACATATATACAACTATGTTTTGTACAATGTAATATGTACCCCATCTTAGAAAGAATGCTTATTCCTGTGGGTTAAGATAAAAACACTTTTAAGATACAGTGAAACTGTCAAGGCATAGTCCTAGACCTTAGAAGGTTGTTTGTTTGTTTGTTTGTTTAAAACATCACCATGTGTGTGATGGGAGTCAAGGATCAAGTCCTTCAGCTCTACTTTCCTTCCTTGATTCTTCACATTTAACTCTGATAGTTTTGGGGTTTGACTCCCTATACAAACCTTAATTCTTGATTTGGCTGCATCGGGTTTGGCAGATCAGCTGTAGGAGACCAGAGTAGAGAAACAAAGCTTTCTAGCAAAACTTGTTCACACAGTTATGTTCTCTCAAGTCATTTACACAGAATTTTATGCTTGATATTCAAGGCACTCAGTATCATACCTTGTAATTACATCATTAAATACAATAGAGGTCTAAATCTGGGTTAAATGTCATAATATATAATGATGAGGGCAGTTCATTGTCTCTGCAGTTACATTCCATTTGTACTATTAAAAACTTTACCCTTCCAATGATCCGCTGTGGTCATATTTTATAGACTGCATCAAACTTTTTGTGTTATTTTCACCCAGACCTATTTATTATTGTCCTAATAACCTTAGTCTTGGTCTGAATCATCTGTAATCATGACCCTAGCACACTATGTGGGTTTCCCCATGGCCATTATAATTATTTATACAGCAGTTATATACTGTCAGTGCCTTTTTTTTCCTGACAACCTATAATTCAATAACCACAAACCCTGTGAAAATCACTAAACAAAAGTTAGTATAAAAATTGTTGATGCAAATTTGATCATGTAGGGATTTTAGTGACTTTGCAATATGCTTAAATATATTAAATATGAAAAGCATAAAAGGCAAGAAAATATGATCACCATGAAGATTTTTTCCATGTAAATTCTTATCCTTTAAGGGTCCTCAGTGATAAAAAAAATAAGTTAATATTATGATAATTATTCACCAGATTATTTAAATGTATTATCATAGGTCACATAATTATTAAATATAGTATTCAACCAATATCCACATGACTTTCAAGTCAAATACTTTAATCATGATATCATATTAAAATAGTGGAATAATTCATTATGTAAACTGTGTTTAAAATTCTGCTGAAAGGATGAAGAAAGTGGAATGGGAATAGAGAAAAGACTAAATAAAATACTGCTTTTTGCAAATGGGGCTCAACTCTGTTATAGAGCTTCTATAAATACTGCATGGCTTAAGATACAAGCTGGTGACATACAGTATAGAACTGTTTCCCTTAGCAGTGGTTCTCTAATGGAGATTGACATGAGACCCCAATATGAGTAGTAGGCAGAAGAGTGCTCCCTCTAAAATGTCCATGTTCTAACCCCTGGTCCCTTTAACTATTTTAGTATACTCAGCAAATAAGAATTGAGATTGTAGATGCAATTAAGATGATCAATCACCCGGGCATGGTGGCGCGCGCTTATAATCCTAGCATTTGGGAGGCTGAGATAGGAGGATCCAGGTTCGCAGCCAGCCTCAGCTACCTAGTAAGGCACTCCACAATTTAGTGAGACTCTGTTTCAAAATAAAAAAATAGGGCTGAGGGTATAGCTCGGAGGTAGAATGCCCCTGAGTTCGATCCCCAGTACCACAAAAAAAAAAAAAGATCAATCATTTGACAATAAGAATGGGGAACCGCTGTAGAATATCAGGTAGGCCCAATATCATTACAAGACTTCTCATATAAGTGGAAGAGAAAGGCAGGCAGAAGTGAGAGAATGTTAGAGTGATGTGATATGAGAGGAAGTTCAGTGGCCACTAAAGATTTTTAAAATAGAAGAGGATCACAAGCCAAAGAATACAGGCAACCTATAGAACCTGGAAGAGGTAAAGACATATTCTCCAGTAGGACTTCCATTTAGATTCCAGACCAGAGAGCCTGGTTTTATACTTCTGACTTCCAAAAGTGTAAAACCACACATTTTTTGTCTTTTTAAACAACTAATTAACTTGGTGCAATTTAACACAGAAATAATAGGAAATTAATACAACATGCTTTTCCCCCAGACTGTGCTCTTTCCATTCATCTAATCTTGTTTTCTTCAGTCCTTTAGAGACATCCATATTAGTCAATCCCCAAATATAAAACTAATTTCAGACCAAAATTCCTTCCAGACTGAGGAAATAGCTATGTATATTACTTGAATCTCTTCCCATTTACCATTCCCAGTTTTGACCACCCTTGAATAGGACCAAAGTGTGACAATAGTCTACTGTCAACTCAAAGCATCAGAGGGAGGTAAATCCTCTATAAACTGGGTCTGATTTTTTCTTTTTCTATCATCCTGCCATAGGAAAATTCTCCATGAATTCATAGGTTTAAGCTTAGTAAAGATAATTAGTTCAATAGAAGCAGCATGAGAAACACCTATCTGTATAATTTACTTATATCTTCTAGATTTATTCAGATCAAGACCTGAATAAGCCATTTCTATCATTTGATGGACTGTTCCTCCTAAACTCCTGACCTGACTGATATCCAGCTCATGAGGGTTAATTTTTACTTTATGTTCACTGGAAAACCCATAGATATTATATTTAGACGTAGTTTTATGCCAGGAAAGACTTTTCTAATAGTTGTATGATGCTCAAGGAACATGTTGTCCACTCAATAAACACACACACACACACACACACACACACACACACACACACACACGAATAAAATAATTTGATCAGGCTGTCCTGAATGAAGAAATAGTTTAAACTGCAATAGATCCCTCTCTTCTATGGCCACAACTGAAAAGTGCAAGTCTCTTATAGTATGAAACAAATTTTTTTAAAATGGTATTTTTAAGAATGATATATATTGTATTACAAAATGTGGTATCTCGTATTCCCAAATGCAAAAAGTTCTGTAAACCACTGTGCCCTTACCTTCCTCAGAAGAGATTATGAGATAACATAAATCAATTAATTTAAAAAAATTTTATTAATTTGAAGACCATTGACTCTATCTCAGGTTTATCTCCCAGATTTTGCAACTCATTTCCCTTTTCAAGGGCATCCAAAAGTACCTGCATTTTTCTGCACACCACATTAGATAAGCACAATGTCATCAATATAGGGAATCAGTGTGATGTTTGCAAATGTTTGCAGAATGTCAAGTCAATCAAGGTCCCTTTGGACTCCATTGTAATAGAGTGCAGAATTTACATAGCCCTGGGGAAAGCTAGTGCATATGAACTGCTCTTCTTCATATTTTGGTTAGGCTCTCCTTTCTATTTTAGTTATCTTTCCTGATAGGGATTGACAAAATGTATTCACCATATCCATAGTCATATACCGTATTCCAGAGACTGTGACAGTATGTTCCACTTCAGATATTATATAAGTATAGCCATTATGATATAATTTATTATTCATTTACATTTTCAGACATCAACTGTCATTCTGCAGTGCCCATTTATTTTTTGCAGTGGTCATACTGGTGAACTGAACAGACTATAATGAGAACCATTGTCCCTTGTAAAGTATCTGTGATCCCTATAGTCTCAGCCAGTATACAGTCCTACTTCCAATTTGACTTGAATCATAGAGGATGGAGGAAGGGGATGTTGGTATTCTCAAAAGCTTGCATTTGATCTTTCTACCAATATATTTTTTTTACCTGTACTCCAGAGAATGTCTTGAGATTCTTTATCTATTCTGATTTTGTATGCAGAATCAGGAAAATTACTATAAGGTGGTACTTGTATCCACTAAATTATCAGTGGAGAGTTTTGAAGAAGAAATCAATTTAGAATGGTCTTCCTATATCTCTGTGTAGGTGTTTCTGATAACTTTATTTTCTCTGACTTAGTGTCCAAAAGCTCTGAAAAATTCTGAACATCTTATTTTCCTCTGTATGCAATTACTCTTGCAAACTGCTGTCAGTCAATTTGAGGAATCAGTGAATAAAATTTCTTACATATTTTACAGTGTTATTTCAGAGTTCATCTCCATGTTTAAAATATTCTCTTCATTTTCTGTCTTGCTGTCCTCAATGTCTAAAAAATGGCTCAGATCTAGACATTAGATGAGGAATTCCCCATTTTTGTTGTTGATATCAATCATCCAGCTATCAGTTTTTTATATATTTTAGTCATATAAATAAAAAACCTTAGTTGCTACCAATATACTCTTTACCTTGAACATAATAGTATTTTTAGGAAAAAAATATATAATCATACATATGTATACAAATAATCATAGGGGAGAATAATAATAGCCTTTGTGGTGTCCTACTTATGTATGGAAAAACAGGAATTGTGTGTTACATGTCAATGAGAAGTAAAATGAAGTAATAGATGAAATAAAAGAAATAGATAACCTAACTCCAATCAGAATGGCATTCATAAAAAACATGAACAACAACAACAACTGCTGGCGAGGGTGTGGAGAAGTAGGAACCCTAATACGTTGTTGGTGGAATTGCAAACTTGTGCAACCACTTTGGAAAACAGTATGGAGGATCCTCAGACAAATGGGAATAAACCTACCTTATGACCCAGCAATACCACTTCTGGGTATCTACCCAAAAGAATGGAAACCAAACTATCAGACCGATATATGTGCATCTATGTTTATAGCTGCACAATTCACAATAGCCAAACTATGGAAGCAGCCAACATGTCCATCCACAGATGAATGGATTACAAAACTATGGGATATGTACTACTCAGCCATAAAGAAGAACAAAATCATGTTATTTGCAGGGAAATGGATGCAGCTGGAAAACATTATGTTAAGTGAGATTAGCCAGTCACAAACAGTAAAGAAGCATATGTTCTCCCTAATATGCAGATGTTAGGGAGAAGATGGGGCATAAAAGGGTCCCCAGATGAAAATGTAGAGACCCTCGATAAACAAAGAAGTTGATTTAACCGAAGGTGATGGACAGGACGTGGGGGCAGGAGGGCATCCTAAGGCACATGATGTACTTACACAATCATATCAAGGTCACTCACTGAACTGAACTTGAGAGGGAGGGAGGGCGAGGGAGGGGGGTGGGAAGTGGGGAAGGGGTCAGATGAGAAGTGTGTGCACATTTGTCTTTATCAATTTGTACCTAACAAAGATGTATGCATCTTTGTATGCATTATTACAATAAAAAAAAGAAAAAAAAAGGAGACAAACAAGAAAGGAAAGAGGGATAGCTTTGAATCTAAGAGCTCCATGATCATCCTCCTGTTACAGTCAGGCTAACCGACTTTCAAATTTGGGCCAAGGGCACCACCTGTATGCTAGTCATTTTCAGAGCTGGCGGGGTGGCAACACTATGGTAAAGTCAGCCTGACAATTTGGAGAAGAACCAGACCACTGTAGTCTTCTCTGCTCCACAATCAAAGGAATCAAGCTTAGCCTCTCACTGTCTCACCATTTACAAAATTCCTACAAAATAAGATCAACACACTGGAAGGGGGCAGTCTCTCTAGATCTGGAGATGGCTTGCATTCTCCCTTGAATATGTATTTCTTGCTTTCCTAAATAAACCTGTCTGTAACTCTACTCTTTTTCTTGGGAATTTTTTTCCAACCTGCATCTGTGCCATGACAGTTATCATTTATTGATTGTTTTCTATGCAATTTGTGCTATGGTAAGCAATTCATATCTCTTATCTTATTTAAGTATTACAATTGCATTTTACTAACAAGAGAATTATAATAATATGACTATAGCTTGATTCAGGTTCAACCAGTCACTCAATGACAGGCAGCATGCACATTTATAGGTCTCTCAAATCTGTGCACATAAGATTTCACCTTATTTTACTTCCCCAGAAATATGAGGGAGGGGAAAGGAGTGATCTTATATGATTAGACAAATTCATAAACATATACATGAAAAAAGAAAACACATAGAAGATCATTATGGATATAACAGAGTGAAAGAGAAATCTAGTTTATGTTTTACCTAAAAGTCACTGTACATTGGATATTATCAGACCTTGTAGCCCAACCTTCTATTTTAGAATTAGGAATTCATGGCCTAGTCAGTGACTATACTTATTCAGAAATAAACATAAATCAGATTCATTGTTTTGAATAGTTTCTATTCAGAGTTTTGTTTGCTTAGATTTCTACTTATGAAATTAATTGTTAGATAGCCTAAGCTTGGCTACCTCTATGGTGTATTAAACTGAGATTGTCATACTGGATTTTCAAAATCAGAAATTAATGAAGCCCAGTGCATCCAACTAATGAAAAATGCACTTGATAACATGTATGCTATGTATCTTATTCAGTTTTCAGGACATTTTTAACAGAAGTCTAACATCTCTTCCCTCAGTCTTCTGTACTCTCTATAGAGGCAGCTCAGTTCTAAACGAAAAGTGACTCAGGGAAAATTATTTTTTAGAAATAATTACTGAAAATTATTTCTAAAGAAGAACTTCTTCCTATGCCTCTCCCATATGTAGTTTTCATTTTCCATAACAATTATTATCAATTCATATAATCTTCTTTATCTCTTAACTTGCTTATATTAGTCTTCTTCCAATGAATTAAAAATTTAAGATCAGTGACTATTCTAATCTTCCTCATTACCATATCTCAAACTCCTACAGATCAAAACATACTGGAACATACTACTGACTAATAACAAAAATACAAATGCACATCTCTGATGCTCAGGGTCCTGCTTTTCCTAGAGTTGAAATCTGTATGCCATAAATTATAGAAGAGACAGACAGCTAAAGATAAAATCATCAGCCTTAGTTGTGATTAGTTGATAGGAGGATACTGATTTGCAGTCAAAGGGTTTGCTAACATTCCCCAATTTAGACAGTCTGGTCCACTAAGTTTTAGGGCAGTTAGACAAACAGAAAATTCCCTCAGAGAAAGGTTTTTAATATATCAGAGAGGATGCTAGAATGAACCTTGTCTATCAGCAAGCTAAACTAAAAAATAAAAATGAAGTCAGAAGTACCTGCACTTTTCATTTTTTTTAATTCTTCTTTTTAAATTAATTTTTTAAATTATTCGTACATTGTAAGCAGACATCTTTGTTAGGTACAAGTTGAAAATGACATATGTGCCCACTTTTCTCATTTGACCCCTTCCCCCAATTCCCACCCCGCTCCCTCGCCCTCCCTCCCTTTCAGGATCAATTTAGTGAATAACCTTGATGTACATTAGGGTCCCCCCCCCACCAATCCCTTTCGGTTAAATCCACTTCTTTGTTTATCGAGGGTCTCTCCTTTTCCATCTGAATATTAGGGAGAACATATGCTTCCTTGCTGTTTGTGACTGACTAATCTCACTTAACATAATGTTTTCCAGTTGCATCCATTTCCCTGCAAATAACATGATTTTGTTCTTCTTTATGGCTGAGTAAAATTCCATTGTGTACATATCCCATAGTTTTGTAATCCATTCCTCTGTTGATGGACATCTTGGCTGCTTCCATAGTTTGGCTATTGTGAATTGTGGAGCTATAAACATAGATACACAGGCGTTGGTCTGATAGTTTGGTTTCTGTTCTTTTGGGTAGATACCCAGAAATGGCCAATAAATGTATGAGGAAATGTTCCACATGATTAGCAATCAGAGAGATGCAAATCAAAACCACCTTGAGATTTCACCTAACCCCAATCAGAATGGCAATCATCAAAAACACGAGCAACAATAACTGCTGGCGAGGATTTGGAGAAGTGGGAACTGTAATACATTGTTGATGGGACTGCAAACTAGTGCAACCACTTTGGAAAACAGTATGGAGTATTCTCAGACAAATAGGACCTGCACTTTTCATGATTGCTTTTTTTCCCCTACAAAATCAATCAGATGTATTAGTCTTCATTCTGTGCAAAAACTTGAGATCATAGAGATGGATACTCTGCTCCTTGCCACCAGCAATAATCTTCATTCTGGTTTCGACAAAGTTGAATATTTAATATTTTACTAAATCAACTAAAATTGGGTTAAACATATATTTTGATATAAAAAATAATAGGAGTTCTAATTAAACAAAGTTGTAGAACAGCTAAGACTTCATAGTAAACTGAACAACAGAATGCTGTATTGAAACTTTGGTATGCTTATCATGACTACTATGTTATAAACTTGAATAATTTCAGCAATATCAATAATCTTTCCTGCTTTTACTTAGGGTATATTACCTTTCCCCATCACCTGTTGTTACCTGTAGTTTTCTTTCTGCCAGAGCAAAATACCTGATATTTCATTCCTTCCTTAGAGCCCTACCCAGCTTCCTTTCTCTTTATTCAAACTCTCTTAACTCTACCTGTGTTATATTGCAATACTGGCCGTGGTTATTTCCTCTTATAAAAGAGGCTTATGTTCTTACCTGTGACCCTGAAACTTCAGTGATGTTTGTGTGGAAACATATTTCCACTCCTTATTCTCCTTGGCTATGCAGACTGATTTTAGCCATGTCTTTCTTTCTTTCTTTCTTTCTTTCTTTCTTTCTTTCTTTCTTTCTTTCTTTCTTTCTCTCTTTCTTTCTCTCTCTCTCTCTCTCTCTCTCTCTCTCTCTCTCTCTCTCTCTCCTTCCTTCCTTCCTTCCTTCCTTCCTTCCTTCCTTTCTTTCTCTCTTTCCCTTTTCTTTTCTATTTTTGTTGTTTGTTTGTTTTCCTTTCCATGTTTCCATGTTACTCAAGCTGTGCTTAAAGTCATGATCCTCTTTCCTCAGCCTCCAGAGTAATGGGATTAAAGGCATACACTATTATTCACAAAAACACATCCTACTTTGAGTTACTGATTTATTTAATAAATATAGAAAAATTAATCATAAATGGAGGCCTCCTATGGCAAGTCCAGTAGTAACTTATCTTTTGTAGCATTTTTACTTGCCTCTGAATTTCCTATGAATTTGTTGAAGATACTGTCTACCAGTAAGGCCTTGATAAGTTGATAAAATACTACTATAATTATTCCTTTCATTCACAAATTTAAATCTCCATTCAAGAAAAAGCCTGCATTGGCAAACAAATATCGGTATAATGAAAAGTTTAACACTGTACTTTTTAAAAAATTCTTGGGCAAAATTTGGTATCACCAATAGCATACTGTTTCCTGAGAAAAAGTAAAAAATTTTTTTTTTTTTTTGGTGTGTGTGTGTGTGTGTGTGTGGTACTGGATATTGAACCCAGGGGCATTCTACCTCCTACATGCACCCCCAGGCTTTTTAGTTTTCTATTTTGAAATTTGCTCTCACTAAGTTCTTGAGAGATGGCCTCTAACCTGTGATCCTCTTATTTCATCCTCCCAAGTACTGAGATTACAGGTGTGCACCACCAAGCCTGGCAAGAAAATACTCTCTTACAATTAACAATCACTATTCTTCATCATGAATATTTCTCTTTCTTAATGGAAAAGGTTCAAGTTTCTGGATCATATGTGAATGTCCATGCACACATTTTCAAGCATGAAAGGCATCAGTGTAGATAACATGTTTGAATAAGGAAACAATTCTTTAGAAACTCTATGGTGAAATGGCACCACTACAGTGAAAATACTAGTAAAATTCTCTAGGAAACGTGGTGTCAGAAGGAAAAATATATTGCTTATTAGATAATTTTAAAAATGGTATGAGACCTGCTTATATTTTTTAAGTCAAATGTGGAATGTCAAGGAAAAGAAAGTCAGAAGATGATGAGAGTTCATAAATTATTTTCCATAGATGTCTCTGCTAACACTGTCCCTATTATAAGGGAAGTTGATTGCATGTACCTCCAAATCTTTATTTAAGTAACTAATAATGCATATTATTCACTATATCACAGAAGTACAAGAATATTACCAACAGATTAAAAATCAATTTCCCTGTAGACTGTATACCTTTAAGCCTTCTATGAAACATTGCTATTGAATATTTTATTCACTTGTTCATCTTTAGACTCTAATTTATATTTTAAATGTTAAAACAGTAGCCAAATTATAAAAAATTGGCAAAAATATTTGTTTATTAAACACTGTAAAATATTATTTTGTAGCCAGGCGTGGTGGCGCACGCTTGTAATCCCAGCATTCGGGAGGCTGAGACCGGAGGATCCGGGTTCGCGGCCAGCCTCAGCTACCTAGTGAGGCACTCCGCAACTTAGTGAGACCCGGTTTCAAAATAAAGAATAAAAAATAGGGCTGGGGGTATAGCTCGGAGGTAGAATGCCCCTGAGTTCCATCCCCAGTACTGCAAAAAAAAAAAAAAAAAAAAAAAAATTATTTTGTTTTTTAAGATGTGTCCTCAATAACTTCTGTTTTATTTACCAGTATTCTTCCTAGTCTCACTCATACTAAGATTTACCATTAGATAATGATTAATGTATGTAATTTTGTAAATTGCTGTTGATTGACATAAATAAATTTTATATAATTTGCATGTAATACAAACCATTGAATTATACATAATCTAAGATTGATATCATTACTATTAGAAAGGGAAAATATGCCTAAATAATTTTGAGATAACTTCACATTAAGCTGCATTAACTGTGCTGTTTCACTATGAAATAGAAAGTGATAGAAGATTAGGTAGAAATAGAAAGATATATGAAATTGCAATTTTTATAAATGTGCATAAATGCTACCTACTTTTACTCCTTTATTTTCAATAATTTCATCGCTAACATTTTGTATTCTAGAACAAAGATAATCACCAATATTAAAATTTAACATATATTGAGAGTTTTTCTTATGGAACAATTATTATCACGTATTTTTACACTTATATACTTGAATAAAATAATGCTATTTTTCAAAAAGAGGTCTTTTTTTTTTTGGTGGTAGTGGTACTGAGAATTGAACCCAGGGACATTCTATTTCTGAGGTATACTTCAAGCACTATTTTATTTTTAATTTGGAAACAGGGTCTTCCTAAGTTACTGAGGGGCTTGCTAAATTGCTGACATTAGCCATGAACCTGGGATCTTCCTGGTTTAGCTTCCCAAGTACTGGGATTACAGATGTTTACTACCATGCCCAGCTACAAAGAAGTTTAACAAAGGAAATTGGAATCTGAGGGGAAATAAATAACTCTCATATAATATATTAGAATATATATTATAAGTAATATCCAATTTGTAATTTTTAGGGGAAATAAATAAATAGCTCTCATATGATACATGAGTATATATATACACACATATATATATATATATATATATATATATTAGTAATACCAAATTTGTAATTTTATCACTTTCTAAAAAGATATATTGGTACAACAAATTTAAAATCTGTAGGAGATTTGATCATTTAAAGATACCATGAAAGAATCCGTGAAAAGATGATGTCTTCTTTAACAATTTTTTTTTCTATTTTAATCTTTGTAACTTTGGCAAATAAAATAACTAGGGAGTACAAGAAAATACTCGGAAAATTTTTATTTCCCCATTCTGTTGGCAGAATATATAACTAGAATTCAGAAAAAAAGTCTATTTTTAAGTACATCTTCAAGGCAAGTCCCTCTGTCATGTCTGTGATAATGGAGCCCAGTCAAATTTCTGCCTTGCTGTTTTGTAAAGTGAATACAATTATCTCAGCACTACAATTTCATCACCTTAAACTTGTATGTAATTTAACATTTTCCCTAATTATCTTCAAGGGAGTATTTGGAGCATTTTATTTAACATATTTACATTAGACTACACATATACAGTACTGTTTAAAAATAGTTAATACCATGAGAAATGATTTCAAATAAGAAGAAAACAGCAATTCTCTATAATTTTTTTATTATGAGAGAAAAATCACTCAGTGATTTAAATTTATCCAGTGATAGTGAGTATACTAAATTACTACTTTATTACTTCTCTCAAGTAGTTAATTAAAATAAGTTACTCACAGACACATTATTGCAAACTAGTGTTTTATTTAAATATGAATGAATAGGAATTTTTAAACTATAAAAGCTGAATGTGTTTTGCTTCCTTTTAAGACACTCATAAAAGAGTGGAGAAGATAAGACAAAGTAGGAAAAATTAAATTTTAAGAACCTCTACACCAGATTTCTAAAAAAAAAATGTATTCTTCAAATATTTTTTGATACTTCATCTGTAGAAGTCAAGTATGGGCTACTCGGGCTTATTTGACTGAAATGCAGCAATCTTGATTTGTCATTAGTGGTGAAAACAATATGAAAATTCTGAACCTTTATGTTAAATTATGCTACTATTATTCAGAGAAAAAGTGTATATTTCACTGGTCTCTCTCACCTACGTGAAAAGTTTGGTCTAAGCTGTATTAGTTAAAGTAATTCCCTACTCTTAAAAGAAAAATATCAATAGTGAGAAAGGGTAGACATTTAGTTCTTGTTCATGTGAAATCTATGCTGTTTTCTTTATTGGTGGGTGGTTCTTCTATCCTTCTGGTGATATTCTGAGATGAAAACCCCTGCCATCTGAGAGTTCTATCACCTTCAACATGTCTTACTCAAATCTCATTTTTAGAAAATAAGACAGTTGAGGAGAAAGGGGAATTAAGTATTGCTAATATGTGGGAGACTTTTTTTTTCAAGTTTAAGCCTAGAAATGGTGCACTCCTTTTCCATTCACATCTATGGGCTGTAATTCGGTCATTTATTATCTGTTAATGACAAAGGAGAATGTGAAATGCAGCTGTGTGCCCAGGAAGAACAAGAATTGGGTACAGTACAAATGGTGTTGGCAAAACTGGTTAACCATATGCAGAAAAATGGAAATAAACCCCACTTTCTCGTCCTGCACAAGAGTCAATTCCAGATCAAAGATCTGGAAGTCAAACCAGAGACCTTGCAGCTACTTGAAGAAGACATAGGTCCAACACTTCAACACATTGGAACAGGTAAAACCTTCTCAACAAGACCCCAAAAGCACAAGAAATTCAAAGGAAGATCAATACGTGGGATTGCATTAAAATGAAAAGCTTCTGTGCAGCAAAGGAAACTATTGAGAAACTCAACGGAGTGCTGACAAAATGGGAGAAAAATTTTGCCAACTATCCCTCAGATAGAGGACTAATATCTAGAATATAGAGAGAAAACATGAAACATACTGCTATTCTCTATTTAAGGAGATATATATTGTGTTGGTCTAGGTTCTTTTTTTTTTTTTTTTTTTGCAGTACTGGGGATTGAACTCAGGGGCATTCTACCCCTGAGCTATACCCCCAGCCCTATTTTATATTCTTTATTTTTTTGAAACAGGGTCTCACTAAGTTGCGGAGGGCCTCACTAAGTAGCTGAGGATGGCCATGAACCCAGATCCTCCGGTCTCAGCCTCCCAAATGCTAGGATTTCAAGGGTGCGCCACCTCGCCCGGCTTGTCTAGGTTCTCATATATTACAATTAAAAGAGTAACAGTCTTATTACTAGTTAATTATTTCATGAATTATTAGGAAATGAATTTAATAAATCAAAAATTATTGAGATTCATTAATCACTACCTAATTATGTTTATTTTTAGATATTCTGAGTGAAATTATATTTATACCTTTTATCTACTTATGATCTTTCTTTTTTCTAAGGTGGGGAGTACATGAATAGGTATGTCCAAGGTTATGTGCTAGATATCATTTTAAATGCATTACAGGACTTGTATTATTTAATCTTCATAATAATTCTCTAATGTAGATGTTATAATCACTTTCTGAATAGGGGTAAGGCAATGGCCAACATAGAACTTAAATGATACCTACTAAATGGACAATCTTGGATTTTGAATCAAGGAAGCTTGGATCCAAAGTTTATACTTCTAACAAGCTTACTCTAAGGTGAAACTAACAATTTATTTATTTTTATTCCAACTTCAAGGGCTAGTCACTGTTCATAAAATTTTCAAAAAAAATATACTTGTGAATATTTTAGGGAATACATTAGTTTCAAACACTATTAGTTAAATATCTTGAAAGTAAAATGCTTAAAATTAATTTACAGGTTTCCTTATATAATTTTGAAACTAAGTACAAACTTTCCATCTAGCTATCTGACTTCATTTTTTTCCTGACTTAAAGCATAATATGTTTTCATCAACAGAGTGCAGACAGAATGGGAGAAAATCTTTGCCAATTACATGGTAGTTGATTCCAAAAAATTTAAGGAGCATGAGCAATTTCAACAAAGTTTTGGAGGGTTGGAGAGTGAAGTGGCAGAGGTCTGCTTCTGTAGGAATCTACCCTTAGCCATAATCAGGACCTTTATCCTTTCACCTCTCCTATTGCCACCTCTCCTATTGTAACGACCTTCACCCTCTCACCTCTCCTATTGAAGAAATAAGAGATTATTACCTATTTTGTTTTCCTAAATCACCAAGAGACTTCTCTTAGGCTATTTGTCTCTCAAGAAAGAAGTACCTTTTTCAGCCTGTTTTGATTCATCAGAAAAGTATTCTGTGACTTTTTTTCAGTACTGGGGATTGAACTCAGGGGCATTCTACCTAGGAGCTATACTACCAGCCCTATTTTCTTTAGTTTGAAACAGGGTCTCACTAAGTTGCCGAGTGCCTCACTAGGTTGCTGAGGCTGGCCGAGAACCCGGATCATCCGGTCTCAGCCTCCTAAATGCTGGGATTACAAGCATGCGCCATCACATCCAGCTCCTTCCTTTTTCTTCTATGTTGAATATGCCAGTGGCAAAACTCATTATTTGTGAAATTATAAATTTAAGGATTGGTAGTAGGTTAAGGATGTTCCAGAAGTTTCTACCAATAGAATAGTTTATTTTAAATGTTAAATTTCTCACAATATTTTTAGAAGTTCAATTTTTTTTTGAAAGGTAGTTTTCTAGCCAGGCATGGTTGTACATGCCTTTAATACCAGTACTGGTTAGACTGAGACAGGAGAATCCCAGGTTCAAGAACAGCCTCAGCAATTTAGTGAGACCCTCAGCAACTTAGCAAAATGCTACTCTAAAGTTAAAAAAAAAAACAAAAAATTCTGGAGTTGTAGCTACAAGATAGAATGCCCCTAGGTTTAATCTCAATACCAAAAAAAAAAAAAAAAAAAAAGGAAAAGGTAGTTTTCTGCATAACTCTGGGACGCAGTTTGCTTATATCTCCTTTGTGGACTTCCCCATGGTTTACTATTAATAATTACATGGATAATAATGACAAAATAATAATGACAATCACAATAGCCACATTTCTGAACTCTTAATATATGTCATGCAATATTTGAAAACATTGATCCTTTGTAGCTTTATAATGGCTAAGATGGTTCTGATGAAAATTTGACATTGAAATTTTTTTTTTGTTTTCACTTTTCCATAGTTATAACCCCAAGATTCCAATCAAGACAAGCTAGAAGAACTAAATATTTCAGCCTAGAGAGAATTTTTTCTTTTCTTTTTTTAAATTTTTATATTGTGTATGTGGATCTGGAAATTGATCCCAGGGGTGTTCTACCTCTGAGCTACACTCCCAGCCCTTTTTTACTTCTTATCTTAAACCAGATCTCACCAACTTACTACATACTTGCCTCCAACCTGCAATTCTTCTGTCTCAGCCTCACAAGCACTGGAATTATAGATATTAATCACTCTACCAAGCTAAGAATATTTTTTAACTACAAAATGTATAAATCTTTAGCTGTGAGGTATTTTAAAGCAAAAAAATTATACTTGCTGTGCATAACAACTACTTGAAAATAACTAAAAATCAATTTTCCTTCAAAAAAGAAAGTAATTTGCTCTGTCAAAAATCTGTACTTCAATTATCATCATCCTTCTTTGGATAGCAAATAAGCTGAAGATTTTTATTTTTTGGAACTCAGAGGCATTCTATCTCTGAGTTACACTTCCAGTCCTATTTTATCATTTATTTTGAAATAGGATCTCACTAAGATTCTGAGGACCTCACTAAGTTGCTGAGGTGGGCCTTGAACTTGTGATCCTCCTGTATCAGCCTCTTAATTACTGAGATTACTGCAGCTAAACATTTTTAAAAATAAGTTTAATAAAAATATTTTGACATCGGCTGTATATATAGCTACTTACATATATCCTGCTTGCTATATAGTTGTCTGAATTGTGAACAAAATAAGAATAACAAAGGATATGAATTAGAACCTAAGAAATCTTTTATGAATACTTTGCATGAGAGTCATTAGACAGGCTTAGCCTATCTAATTTTGTTTTGTAGAGAATTCAATTTCTCACAGGTGCAGGCATTTACATAAATGAATGAAGCAATCCTCAGTAAGACAAAAGATTTATGCTATAATTGTAATATAGCAAATGACAAAATCTAATTATGCTGCCTTTTGTAACCCCTGTATGATATTGTAAAACAAGCAAACACCTTAACCTCAAAAAGTCATGTATGGTCAATAATTTGATAACTTGGGAGAGATGGTATGATTTAGTTTCATTTTGTTACTTGTATTACAAAAAATGAAGTTGTCATAGGCCAATCTCTGGTTAATTAGCTCAAAAACTAGACCTTGAAGCCAAGCCCTTTGCTTCAAATACTAGTTTCAACATTTGCTAGCTGTATGACTTTGAGCAAGTTTACTGAGAACTCCTTAAAATGCTACCCTGAGGCAGGATTTCATACATTTCAAGAGGTTAATACAGTATATGGAATATAGAAAGTCTTAAAAGAAGGCAAATATTAAAAACATGGCATTTGTACTAATACTCCTTTTATGTTAATCATATCATTGTTTGGATATTTTCTTTTATTTGGTGCATTGTAATTATATATCATATTGGGGTATAGAGTGACAGAAAAATACATGCAAATACCTCTTAAGGGTATTTTCTTTTGAAATGACTCGTCTTTGTTTCTTATAGATCTGATATATTTTCTATTAATTTATTGAGAACTTTAAAAATATATACACTGGCTGGGCATGGTGGCACACACTTGTAATCTCAGTACTTGGGAGGCTGAGATCAGAAGATCCGGGTTCACGGCCAGCCTCAGCTACTTAGTGAGGCCCTCCACAACTTAGTGAGACCCTGCTCCAAATAAAGAATAAAAAATAGGACTGGGGGTGTAGCTTAGAGGTCGAATGCCTCTGGGTTCAAGCCTCAGTACCACACACACACACACACACACACACACACACACACACACACACAAATATATATATATACTTGACCTTAAAGACATTTGAGGTAACAAGTACATTTTGAAAGAAAAAAAAATTGTTAGTTTTTTAAATTATACATATCATAAATTGATTCTTTTCGTATACCATTAGTCATAGTTGTGAAGACACCTTTTCTTTACAACAGTATGAAAAGACGATAGCAAGAGATATTAATAATTACAATATTAATTACATATGTAAATGTACAATTGAGGATGCCATAACATACAGTGTATATGTGTTCTTATAATTGTGAATGTCTGTGTTGACAGACAATATGAGGCTTAAAGGTTTGGTCAAAGGACAGAGAAAAGGGTAGATATTTATTTTTTCTAATAATCAATTTGGACAAAGCACATAATCTTCCATTTTTAAATTAATAAGCCAAAAATAAGAAGAAAAGATAATTATTGATTCCAACTCTGAAATAAAGCTTACATTGTTTAAAAATACAAAAAATATTTTATTCAATGCAGTTCCTTGACACTATAGGCCTAAAAAACTTACACAATAATAGAACTAATAGTTAAGATTGAAAAATCTGAGACTGTTTCCTACTGTACATGATAAAATCAAATCCTTTGTTTTAAACATGTAAGAAGATATTTATATGAGCTATTAGAAAGGCGAATGTTGCAAGATTTACTCTAAACAATACTGTCTTCATATATTTTCAATATTTAGTCACAATGAGGCCATTTCTATGGAAATGAGACTACCACTTAATAGTTTGTGCAACTGGTTCATTCATAATAGTTCTTTGAGATCAGTGATGTATTTTAATGCAACTTACCAGTAATTTCTTTATCATAAGGCCAAAGGTAGAAAAGTATCTTTTACAGAGATATAATCTACTTGTTCTCAAACAATATTCATATTTTATGTGATGTTAGCAAATTTAAAACTGAAATTTTATGTATCATAAGCATTAATAATAGTGAACACTTTCTGGTAATCAACATGTTGTATCATAACCATGTATATAGTATATTCCTCATGGTCAGGGATTCAAAATTAGAGCAATAAGAGCATATGGATTTGAATTTGGCACTCTCACCTCTTCTCAGGAAAATATTGTGGCTATCATTTTCCCTTATTAACCTTTATTTCACATGTAAAATGGATGTTATAACATTTCCCCATAGATTTATGTGTGGCAATAAGTACCTGAGAATTAAATGAGTTAATGTGCATACTAGAATGCCTATAATATACTAGGTATTCAATAATTAATGTTATGATTAGTATTATCTAGAGTGCATTAGTATGTATGTATATTCCTGTTTTCAATGCAAAAAATAATATCATGAAAATAAGAAAGTCATTAATTCAAGTGGTATTTTTTATATAATAAAATTTCACTATGGAAAAATATAAAAATCATCTAATTTTCTTACCATTTACCAATACCAAATAAGTAACTTCAGAAAACATGCCAGAAAAACTAATTTAGCAAAGTCCTGGGAAGAATATTTCAACATGAACCATTATATTCTCAGCATATTATTACCCATGACTTTTAGTTATTACATGCCTCTGAGACTCAGAAAGTGTAGCTCAGTTGTAGAGTGCTTTTCTAGCATGTGCTAGATACTAGGTTCAATTTCCATCACCAAAAAATAATAATAATAATAATAATAATAATAATAATAATAATAAAAAGATTTCTTCTAATGAGCACATCAGGTCATGTCTCTGTGTGACTTTATAACAAATCCAGTTTATATTAATGTACTACAGTTCATAATTTTTTGGTAAAAGTAAGGGTTACATTCATTAAAACTGGTATTCCTCCATTTACACTGAGCTATTCATGAAACTGACTTGTGTCAATGTATGACCATACATTTATTACAGAATTAGAATACATATAAAACTATGAAATTTATTGGGTTGAATCTGGATTTCTCATCCTCAGCACTACTGACATTTTAATACTTTAGGCCACATAATTATTCATGTGGTGGAATTATCTTGTGCATTATACAATGCATAGCAGCATCTCTGGCTTACAACTCTCGAAGCCCTTCATATCCTTCCTCCTTGGTTGTGACAACTGAAATGTTTTCTATTTCCTTATGTTCCCTTGGACTAAAGTCATCCATGGTTGAGAACCACCATTATGAATCAGGACTCAATAAAAACAATAGACTATAATTGGTTGACATCTTCTTTTAATATATAGCTTCCCCTCCATCCTCCCTAGCGTTTTTTTTTCTTTCAATACATTTGTTAATGAAACCATTCCTTTACCTCACAGCCTTGTGAACCATTTGAATCTTTGCAGAGGGCCTCCCTGTGGCATAATCTAACATGTTTCTTTGCCCCTTCTATTTCCTGTAAATGAACAGTTAGACTAGAAAGGCTTGATGAGATTCGTGGACAATTTTTCAGCAAGAGCACTTCAGAATTGCTGTTGTGTACTTCCATCATGGATACATAATATTGGGTTATTTCTACATTTATGATATTAAATCACTGCCCAGAACCAGCATTTCATTCAGGTTTGTCAAATTTAGACATTTTAATGTTATCATTTCCTTTGAAAATATATGACCTTAAAATATAATCCTATGGGAATAAATTTTATTTCATTAGAAATTTGGTTACCCTCAGGTACAGTTAATAAAAAAAAATGCAGGTGAAATGCTGGGATTTTTTAATGTATTTAAAGATTTTAAAAATATAAGTAGGTTTAATAACATCTTACAAAAGAGACTGCTGTGTTTGGGATGTGGTTTTAAAGTGTGTGGCCATGATGGGAGGTGATGTAATATTTAAGAGGCGGGTCCTGTGGGGAGGTGACTGGGTCATTGAAGGCATCATCCTTAGAAAGGGTCAATATTAATCTTGATTGAGTTAGTTTTCACTTTGGAGGGAGTGATGAACAAGACTGGTGCCTACTTGCTTTCTGGCCTCCTGTCTGACTATGTGATCTCTCTGTTTCACAGATGCTCCACCATGATGATGCCATAAGGACCTCTGCAGAGGTAAGCCAATGCTGGCGCCATGCCCTTCAAATTCCAAGACTTGAGCTACAATACCTGTATGCTTTACCAATTACCCAGACTCAGATATTTTATTAGAACAAATGGATGATGACCAATATGATTAACAGTAACTTTTTTCCCTATTTAAATTATCCTTTTGAACCCAAGGATTTAAACATATTTGTTTATTTTAATCCATCATAGTTATTATTATTATTGAAACTCATGTTGTCTTAGATTGGACTAGAAAAAGACTTACCAAATAAAGATCTATGTCCACTTGTCATGAGACCAATAATACTTTTGACCTGTATGCTTTCTGCTCTAGCTAGCTATTTTGTTTATACTACAGGTGTATTGATCTTTATGTGAATATTACAATACAATATTATTTATATAGGCTGTGATTGATAACAGTTGCATATATAAACCCTAGAAAATATATAAATAATAAAGCAATAGTGAAGATAAAATACCATCACTAAAATAATCAATCTGCATGAAAGTATACACTAGGAAATAAGTAAAAATAGTGGTAACAAATAGAAAACACCAGCAAAAGGATAGATTTTATTTTATGCTTATAAAAATTTGCATTATGAACAGTCTAAACATATTAACCAAACACATTTATTTTATATGGGATAAAAAGGCAAACCTCACCTATACAATGAATGCATAGTTAAGATAAAGATGAGAGAAAAGATAAATGGTCCAAATATTATTCCAAAGAATGCTGAAATATATATACATATTTTCTGTGATATATATGTATATATTTATATAGTGACAGAAATATATTTAATATATAAAATCACAGTAAGATATAATATATAATATGTCGGGGGCAGGGAGGCTGATCAGAGTTGGAATTTACACTTTGAGGAAACTCCTCCTCAGCAGCCACAGAGATTATGCAAAAACAGGTTCTATCTGTTATCTTGCTGAGACCCTCCCTGATAAAGACACAGTCAACCTTGACCAATCATGCAAGCCCACACAAGCTTACCTGATCCCCCTGACCCCACCCCTCACCTACCTATTTAAGCAGACCCTTCCTTAATAAAGATTGAGGCTTGATAATATGTCATATATAATTTATCAGAAAAAGTAGACTTCAATACAAGAAATATTATCAAGGATAATAAATCCAGGCATGTATCACATGCTTGTAATCCCAGTACTTGGGAGGCTGAGACAGAAGGATCGCAAGTTTGAGACAAGCCTAGGCAACTTAAAGATACTCTGTCTTAAAATAATATAAAATAAATTAAAATGTTTGGGGGTATAGCTTAGTAGTAGAGCGCTCCTGAAATTTCCAGTACTACAAAAATAAATAAAAACATAACATAACTAGAAATAAACTCCAGGAAGACCCAAAGTAACCGAGTAAGCGCATGGAGACTGAACACCACACTGCTGAATGAAGAGTGGGTCATAGAAGAAGTAAGGGGAGAAATTAAAAAATTCCTAGAAACCAACGAAAATGGAGACACAACATATCAAAACCTCTGGGACACCCTGAAGGCAGTACTAAGAGGGAAATTTAT
>PVLC010008644.1:0-57434 GCA_004027655.1 Graphiurus murinus | reverse complement strand
CCCCCCCCCCCCCTTTTTTTTTTCTAAAACCTACATTTTAAATCATTCAAAGGCCCACAGGTAGAGGCAGGAGACCTAATCTTGCCTTGAGGGCAAGCCAGGGGAGAATGCTGCACCAGGACCTGGGCTAGGAGCCTTTTGAAGAGCCTGGCACTGAACCCTCAGCCTGTCCTGCACTGGGGGCACTATGCCCCACATCTTACGGGAGAAAAAGTGAAGGGTCAGAGGGTAAAACCACGGGCAGGGAGCCACACAGTAGGAAAACTGCAGGGAGATCAGATGGAGCTAGTCTCAAATTGGCCTGACCCCTAACCCAGGCTCTTTCTTCTTCACTTCATTTGCCCCTCAGAGGGACAGAAGAGGAAGAATGTGAGGCCTTTCCAGGTCCCCTTCTCTCTAGCCCAATAGGTTCCTGGACAATTGCTGGTCCTCCCCCCCCAAAAGGTAGGTGCAGCCCCCAGGAAGCTGCAGGCACCAGCATCCCAGTTCATCTCCCTTCTTTGACTTCCCAATCCTCCTCCTGAATGGAGAGCTGGTGCCCAGGGCAAGACCACATTGACAAAGCAATAGCTGACCCTTGGGACAGGGCTCCTGTCACTGCGGCTTCTCATGCACTGGGATTTGTAAGGAGCCTCTGGATCCATGGGGGACCATGACTCTCAAGGAGACAGGTGAGGACTCTGGGCAGCCAGGGTATTGAAAACATTGTTGTGTGAGTGGGAAGTTGGCTCTGAAGGTCATTTCATGGGAGAAGACTTATAATCTTCTGCCACAGCTCCTTAATAGCTGGATCTTGAGCATGGCTCAGTCCACTGGAGTCCTGCAAGGCAGACGATTCCAAAAGAAGGAATGCATGGCATATCCCACTTTGCATTACTAAATTTGGGGTGCTTTGGGTTTTGATTTTATATTAATTATAAAGGAAAACTTCTTAGAAACATGTGACCTGACAGATACTGATCTCTTAGCTGAAAAAAAAGCAGTGCCTTGAGACAACCCAATGCATTAACCTTTTACAAGCATTAGTCCAGAAACAGGCTTTGCAAGTTTATCTAAATAGCTACTCTTTGCCTGGTCTCCCTGAAACCCTCTAACTTCCTGAGATAAGATAGAACACTGGCTAAAGGGGCTAAACAAAATTGTAAAGATTTTAACTAATGAAAAAGAATTTTTTTTTTTTTTTTGGCGGTACTGGGGATTGAACTCAGGGTCATTCTACCTCCGAGCTACACCCCCAGCCCTATTTTTTATTCTTTATTTTGAAACCGAGTCTCACTAAGTTGTGGAGTGCCTCACTAGGTAGCTGAGGCTGGCCACGAAGCCAGATCCTCTGGTCTCAGCCTCCCGAATGCCTCATTGCAAAAAAAAAAAAATAGAATAAAACAGCGACTGACAAACAATAAAACAGATAAGCTTCTTCACTGCATTTGGTGTGAACGTATTCTCATGACCTCGTCTCATTCCACACCTGTCAAGGGACCCCCGACCCCACTGCCTCAAGGGCTGGACCCCGGCAATCTTCAATGATTTGTATTCCAATTGGTGCTTGGTTTTGGGTTAAACAAAGAGACAATCAAAACATTGTTCTGGGGCTCCTGCTTTGGCCTGGATCCTCTGCTTGGGTTTGTCCTATAGGACCAGCACAGTCCATCAGAAAACACAGAAAAACATAGAAACAGAGAGAAACACACAGAAAACTCAGGAAGCATCAGCAGGGCCTTGTCCCACACAACTCTGTGACCAAGGGCCAGTCAGTCCACCTTGAAGAGTCCTGTCCCCTCACCTGTCGAGCAGAGGAGATGGCACTCCCCTCATGGGGCTGGCTGGATGGGATGGATGGTGTCTAGAGAGAAGGGCCCAAGCAGGTGTGAGCCTGGACCTCCCTCTGGTCACATCCTGGCTCCCGTTTTCTTCTATCTCCAGCCCCAGTACAACCTGTCAAGCATCACCAAGCATGACCCTGTGCTCAGGACATGCACTCTGCCCCAGGGTGGTGCATCAATACTCAAAATGGCCCTGGCTTGACTCAGCAGCTTCTAACTTGGCAGGAGCACAGGCTGAATTACCATGGCCTCTCATTCCAAGGGCATTTGTCATCACAACCTCTCTCCTGGAACATGCTTGTGGTGTGTGTGTGGGGGAGAGGCTCACAGCTGCAGCCTGTCAGAAGTCAGTACAGTGCAGTGTGTGTGGTCCCTGGCCTTGCCCCCGGAGAAAGGACAATGGAGCACCCTCTACCTGCTCTGCCCTGGGCCAAGAGCCTCTCCCCAGACATGAGGGATCAGAGAGTGACAGGAGATGAACACCTGGGGCTATGTGGCTTTTACACTGCTCTCCTCCATTCCCATAGCTGTCACAGCACCTTAGGGTGCAGAGAATAGGGAGCCACAGTGCCAGAGGTACCTAACACCAGCATCAGTCATATCACAGATCTTGCAACATCAGGCCCCCATGGGTATGGAAGGTCTTGAATGGGGAACAAGAGGCCCTGTCTCCCCACAACACACATACCCTCAGGCCCTGCCCCGTATTCCATCACAGTGTTTGCAACTTGATGGGACGAGAGTAGTTAGCTCCCTGGTTTCCTGTGCACTGGTGGAGAATGGATGGTGGAGTAACAGGCTGGGGGATGCAAGGAGAAGTCAATGAGCCAATCGCAGCTGACTCAAAGTCTCCATATGGTCTTGTGCAGCAGCTATCCCAATAGCCCCACACACCAAAGGACAATCCAGCGACCATCAGAGGGGAGTCCCACGCTCACCTCAGCCCTCTGTGGAGCCTCTCCCGAGTGTGCAAGTGCTGACCAGGCCACCAGCTCTCCTCAGAAAGGCTCTGAGGGGAGGGGCCTCTGTTTTCAACGCCAACATCTGGATCTGGCTGGACTACATGCATTCTATCTCTAGCCTCATCCCGCCGCCCTCCGGCCACCCTGTGAAATGAGTAGAAGCCAAACGGGCACATTTGACCTGTGCAGAAATTGAGCCACTAAGCAATTTACCCAGCTCCCCCTCAGAAGGGCGACCTTCTTCTTATCAAGCAGAGAAATGAGCTCTCCCATACCTGAAGTCTATTTTCAGAGAGCGGCTCTTCCCATTTTTAAGGACGACAGGCACCGTTTGAATCAGCACCACCTAGGTCCCAGGAGTCTCTTTAATTCTCCAACTTGGTGGAAATGTGCAGGCCTAGTCATTTGAAACCTGAAGTTTTCAAAGTGCTGCCATGGCTAGTTATTAAATTGACCATTCTCTTTTGGGCTAGGTTAAGTTTGGGGTTATGGTTTAGGGGAGAGAGTAAGGCAGAAGGCCAAATAAGCGACAGGGCTGACGTTCCCTGTGAACCCAGGACCCAACTGCACAAAAAGGGCCTGTCCTCTCCCTAGCGACACCCTTCCCCCTCCCTCCTCCAAGCCAAACAAAACAAAACAGAGGAAGAAAAACAGGATTGTTTTAAAGGCTGTGTTTCCGGAAGACCATGAATAGGATTCAGGTGTGTCTGCGTTTCTGCGGCTTCTCAAGGAGATCCACAAAGATTCTTCCTTCAGCATCCAAAAGTAAACATGCTTTTTCCAAAGTCTCCTTGCTCTGGCTTCTGGCCAGTGTTTCTGTAATTCTCCTGCACTGAAGTTCACAGAGAGTCCTAATCTGATCTGTGGACTGCTAGTCACGACCTTTAGTCTTGCTGTCATCTAAATCTATGTGCCTATGACAAACTCATCCTCCAACCCCCTGTTGACCAGTATCCTCTCCTGCAAGCCTCCTCATGCCTGTTGTTTCTTCATACTGTCCTGCTTTAAATGTAACCCTCCCTCCCAGGAAGGATGGAGAAATGAGCCATGGACTGGAATACAAAGACTCCATGGGTTATGGGAACCTTGGGGAGTCTACTTGGGCCTCTATTTGCACACCCATTAAATCATAGGGTGAGAGGTTGGGGTGACAGCAAAGGTTCCTTCTAGTTTTAGCAAGAAATTATTCTTGAAGTTCAGTGAAAGTTTTCTTTTGTGTTTTAATTGTCTGTCACGGCCAGGTGCAGGCCATCTCTTGAGGGGCTTGGACAACTACAGACCTGCCTACCTTGGTTAGGTTCTGCCACCTGCAATTCCATCTCCCAACAGAATCACCATGTTATTCTTCCTACATGGTCTCTGCCATGATCAAAAACAACCAGTGGTTCCCATTGCCTCTCAGTCCAAACTTGTTGGTACTCAAGGACTTGTATAGTCAAGTATCTTGCTCCTGCCTTGTGTTCTTTGCTCAAGCCAAGCTGGTCTGCCTTGTCTCTGGACACTCTTATTTAATTTCCCATTTTCTTCTTCCCTACTTGTCCTAACACCGATCAAGGTCTAATTCAAGCCCTCCTATCCCAGTGTTGGTGTCAGCTCCTGCTAACTTCTCTCACACTTCATTCCTATACCATTTTGTACTTGGTATATGGCAACCTAGAATTTATGTCAGATTAAGTGACATGGTAACTTTTAAGCAATTATCTATTCTCAAACTTGACTGGAAATCTTCCCAGGCAAAGGCAATGCTGATGACTTGTACAGAGGATGATTAACAAAGGCTTGTTGATTAAGACCTTCATTTGCATAACACACTTTTATTGGCACTTGCTCTGGGATGAGCTCTGAGAATGCACAAATAAATTCTGGGTGCATGCAGTCTGGGTGCAGTGGAGACTGGAAAGTGAAGAGATGATTAGAGCATGGGGTGCCAAGTGCTAAGGAAGAGCTGCGTACAGGGAACCAAAGGTTGGGGTTCAAAGGTGGACTGCTTAATCCAGATCTTTGGAGGGAGTGCAGGGACATGAGGAAATGCTTGTCAGAGCGAGTTGGCATATTGGCCAAGTCCTGAAACTGGCCAAGCAAGCAAAGGACTGAGGGGTGATCAAGGCAGAGGGAACAAAGTATGGGAAGACACCAAAACACGAGAGAACTCCTGGGCCAGTCAGGGACTTGAAAGCAGCAGATGTAGCTGGTCTTCAGGGACAAGAGGAGTAGTGTGACTTGAAAACAGATGAAGAATGGCCTTAGCTATGATGAACAACTGATGAAATCAGAGCAAAGGAGCCACTTAAATGATTAATTTTGGGAATTAAATGTGGCCACGGAGCGGAACGGAGGTAGGATGAGAGGGCAACTAGAATTGGTGACGGCTCACCCATGTCAGGGGCAGAGGACAAGGTGGGTTCCAGAATAATGAATGAGATGAGATCCAAGGGAGTCTCAGTCACAGGGAGGGGGAGCAGAGAGCAGGACTCGCTGGTCACCTGGGCAGGAGGTGTTACCATTCACTGAATCAGGAAATCCAGCAGAGTAGTCACCCTTGGAGGAAGAAACAGTGTCTGATGGTGGATCTTTCAAGTCTTGGGCGTCCAAAGATTCCCCCAAAAGCAGCCTGGATGACATGGCTCATGTAGGGAGCTAGACTTTAGAAGAGCACTGTTAACTGGAGGTACAACTGTAATCATCCTGCAGTCTCTCCAGGAACAAGCACAGAAAAAAAAGGCCCTGGGGAACAGTGACATATTAGGGCCAGGTAGAAGAGGGGGACTCTGTGGAGGGCATTTAGGAGAGGCCAGAAAGGTAGGAGGTATATGAGCTTTGGGGCAAGCCAGAGAAATGGGACTGGCCCAAACGAAGTCCTCCTAAATTTTATTTGCTGACCCCCCTGGATGGTCACCATGCCTCCTAATCAAACAGATAACTACATTACTATCTCCATTAGATAAGTAAGAAATAGTACCATTAAAGAGATTAAGGACTTTGCTTAAGGTGAAATAGCTAGTGAACTGAAAGAGCTTATATTCAAAATCAGAGCTAACTCTAAAGCCCTACTCCAACCCACACACATCTGCCAGCCCCAAAGACACCATTAATACCATGGCCCTTAGGTGAGGCAGGAATGCTGGGGTCCTTCTGTGCTTCCTGTGACGTTGTGTCCACTCTGTATTCTCTGTGGGAGGATTCTGAGAGGTGCTCACAGAGCATCTTGGTAGGACTAGCAACCTGGTCTAACAGAGGTACTTTCTTTTGCTGTCTGCTGAACCTATTGCCTGATATTCCCATGTCACCCCTTTTTTATTTTATCTTTTTTTACTTCTTGGTCTGAAGTGTGATGTTACAGAGGTAAAGAGAATGCTAGATAAAAATACCGTTATAGCTACAATCAGAGATGTCTGCCCCATAAGCTATGAAAACACCACAGAACAGGGGCACTCTCTGCCTATTAATTAATAATAATACTGAAAAGTTACTAAATAATAAAGATGACTAAATAATTGTTGCCAGGCAACAGGAGCTCCCTGTGACAGAGGGGTATGCTAAGTCAGGAATATAAATTCTTCGGGGACAGGTCAACTTAATTCCACAGAGTCAGCCAGTACCCAAACAAAATGGATTTTGTGCCCCTAGCATCTCATTTTGGGGAGTGTGGGGGATCTCCTAATACTGGCAGGCTTTGCAGTTACCTCTGGGCCTTTCAGCACCTGCTTCATGTGAGTATTCATTGCACAAGTCTTATTATTGCCCAAATAATGACAGATACCTGTGTGATAAGAGGTCACAGGAGGAAGTATAGTATAAAGAGGTTTGCTCTTCAGTCCCTCAGGCAGAGGGGAAGAGAAGAACAGAGAGCAACATATATAGTTTACAGCTGTCTGTAATCTGAATTAACATTCATAGAAGGTGCATTTGATTTTTACATTCAGATGCAAGCCAAGACTTGGGAAAAGGCATACTTGGGTTTTCTAAATAAATTTGAGTCCCACATTGGAGAAAAACTGCCCAACAGCCACTGATTTAGATAAGTAATAAAAAAGAAGAAGCTCATTAAATCTAGTTCTTTCTGCTGCCACATTGGCAGGAGAAAGGGGAGAAACAGGTAAACCCTTATACATATTTAAAAAATTGCAGGAATTTATCCTTGATCTCTAGTCATCCAGTTCTCTTTTCCACACTAGAATAATATTCTAGACCAGACATTTTCTTAGAAATGTGTTGTTTCGGAAAAATTGAAATTTTCCAGCTTGCACAAAGATTAGCCAAGCGAAACCCATCTGGCTCCTGCTTAATGTAGACTATGGAGAAAGCTTCATGGGACAAAAATCTGCCTTTCTATTTCACAGTCACAAGGGGAGGTCGGAGTACCTCCTGGGTAAATAGCAACTAGACATGATGTCATTATCAAACACTCAGATCATCAGCTTTATCCTCCTCCTTCAGCTTCTCAAGCCCATACCCACCTGGACCACCCACTAGCAGGAAATCCCACCATAGTCTGAAACCTTGCCATGGACCAAGAATATCCAGACACCTCTGAAATCCTTTGTCATTCAAATGTGTTGACAAACCTTGGTCCAACCAGCTTGTATTCCCTAACACAAACCCTCCCCAGCAAAGGGAAGTCAACTCTTCCCTAATCATGGAAGTGAGCTGAGTGATGAGGCTCTGGACTGTGAAGAAGTTCCAGGCAAATGCTAGGTAGGAGGGGGCAGGAGTCAGTCCCTTAGGAAGAAGAAGAAAATGCTACTAGACAAAGACAAAGGCTCTTCCAGTGTGGGTGGTGTGTGCATGGAAGTGTCACCTGGCTTCCTGATGCCAAAAAGCAGAGGACACCTCAGGAGACCAGAGGATGGTGGCAGAAGATGACAAGGCACAGCCTCAGATGACAAGACTGAAGAACTGAAGGGTAGTGATTTTTTTTTCTAAAATAGACTGTAAAGAAGGACAATACGTGGAATACTTCCTTAAGATGGATAATTCTGAGAACAGGTTTTCTAGAGGAGCAATGTCTATCTGTCTATCTGTCTCTCTGGAGGCTACCTAAGCAAGACAAAGGGGACACCTTGAATTCCCAAAGCTGACCAGCTATGTACCAACCTGAGGACATTTCCTACAGAAAGAAGAGATAGCAGCTTTGTCTTTTAATATCTACAAACTATTTTTTTAAAATTTGGGAACAGGGTCTCACTAAGTTGCTAAGGGCCTTGCTAAGTTGCTAAGTCTGACTTTGAAACTGCTACCTTCTTGTCTCAGTCTCCCAAGTCCTGGGATTACAGGCGTGCATCACCACACCTGGCTTCAAACTCTATTTTTAATGGAATGTGAAGCCACATCAAAGGGAATTAAATAATTTTCTTAAAAGCCTATAAAAAGAAGAAATGGATAATGGCTAAACAATTACAGAATAGTGAGAAAAGTATCAAACGGAACCTAAGTGCTACTTCGCTGGTTCTTGTTGGGTTTTTTTGTTTGTTTTTGCTTATTTTTTGTTGTGTGTTTGTTTGTTTGCAGTACTGGGGATTGAACCCAGGGGCATTCTACATCCGAGCTACTCCCCCAGTCCTATTTTTTTATTCTTTATTTTGAAACAGGGTCTCACTAAGGTGCGGAGGACCTCACTAAGTAGCTGAGGCTGGCCAGGAAACCTCCTGTCTTAGCCTCCCAAGTACTGGGATTACAAGCCTGTGCCACCATGCCCGACTTGGTTCTTGTTTTAAATACACCATTTGAATAAGTACAGATCCATTTAATGTTTATGTCTGTCTATATAGTTATCTCCAGTTTAACAGGAATTTTGGAACAAATGAATCATTCTATTTCTGCCAACTGACCACAGCAGGGATGTCTTGCTGCTTGGCTTGAAGGGCACGCCTATGGCATTGCCCTGAGAAACCCGGATTCGCCTGTGGAGGCTTCTAGTCATACAGATATTGAATACCCCACCTCCACGCTCAATCAGATGATCTAAACATGGGGCCTGGGCTTTTTTTATTTTTTAATGAAAGAAAAAATAGCTTTCTCACACGCGTTCAGTGGGAGTATGAACAAGTTCATTCTTTTGGAGCCTACACACTTTGATCCAGCAATTCCACATCTAGGATTTAAACTCCAGATCTGCTGTACTTTGGGATCCATGGAGGAAACCAATCTAAATGCCTAGGGGCAATGTTTAATAAATGATGGCACAATCAGACAATGGGATTTTATGCAGTTGGCCTATCTACATATACTAGTATGGAAAGATCTCCAAAAGATATTAAATAAAAAAGGCAAGTTGCATAACACTTTGTATTGTGTGTCTGTAAGTGTATGTACATATATTTCCATAGTCTCATATACATAATATATACACACCCACATACATATATACATATGTGTGTGTGTGTGTGTGTGTGTGTGTATGCTTATAAAGACAAAGGAAATGTTTCGAAGATGTATCCATCAGCATTCTTGCTGCCATAATCTAAATATCTGACCACATAATTTAGAGGAAAAAAGACTTGTTTTCTACTGTTTGGACTCAGTTCATGTAAGGCTAGAGACCGAGGGTCTCAGGGCATGGCAGCGGGATGCAGAGAGAGAGCACATGGGCTCTGCTCTTTACATCAAAAAGGCCAGAAGCCAGAGACAGCGAGCAGGGGGAGGAGGGGCCATATGTAATCTCCAAGGCCGCACCCTCAGGGATCCACCTACTCTAGCCACACCCTACTGGAACCACCAAAATTAATCCATTACAATAGATTCATCAACTGCTGGGATTACAACCCTCAGGTCTCCACTATATCAACCCTGAATATTAATAAATGAGCTCTTTCAGGGACATTTTATATCTAACTGTAACAGAAGAGTATTCAAGGAACTGTCCACAGCTAAATCTGGGAATGGAATATAGGAACTCAAGCTATATTCCTGTACAATGATCCTATATTGCTTTTGCAATTAAATATTTTTAAATCTTCAGTAGTAGTTCTTAGGTGAGGCCAAAGTTGAGAAGTGCTAGTCTGGAGGAAATAAATAGTCCCTGTGGATATAAGGAGTTTGGAAAGGCAAGCCTGCTTTAAAGAAACCAACCACTCAGTGGGAGTTCACACCAAGTCATATTATGGTTCGCCAGAAGGTGGAGCTGCAGAGGCAATCACGCAGGTCTTTGACCAAAACTGTCAAACCAATTTTTCATTAACTCAAGTCTATTTGCTACTCTATTTTATTTATGCCCCAAAGCATTCTATGCTACTGCTTCTATAAAAGGCAGTTTACACACGTTGATGCCAGATGCATTTCTATTTTCACAGAAAGCCATGGGTCACTTAATACATTCAAATATAACATTGGGGAGATGTTTTCCTAAAAAAAAAAGAGTTGGTCATGCTTGCTTGGGCCTCCCCTCCTCCTCCTCACCTTGTCCCTGTAGTCTTTGCTCTGGTTTACTCATCCTCTTATCTTTTTCCAGGGTCAATTCCACAAAGGCAGGCAGCATGTGGGACATTTGTCCTTTTGAATTTGTCCAGACCTTCAGCCCAGAACAGGTGACACTATGGGGCAGCCTGGGGCAAGAGCCACAAGCTTCCCCACCCTCCCACCAACACCATGTTCTGGAAGTGGGTGTGTTGCCACAGCAACTTTTTAAATCACATCAATTATGCCGCCTCTAACCTCCCAACATCTTTAAACACACCACGTTTGAGACACGTGGCCCACTGCCCTGGTGGCACAGAGCTTCCGGTCCTCCTCATGGAGCAAAGGCCCCCTTATCTGGGTAAGGGGGAGTCGACCCCTCTGTGTGTTTATTAACCACCATATACTAATTTTTTATTCTCTTTTTTTCTCTTATTTTTAATATTTCTGACCCATGTCCCATAGTACTCTGATTGGGATGATTCTTTCCTGTGAATTACTGGTGCATAATTCAGAGAAATCCACTCTTAGTATCAATCAAGAAAAACTCACTGGGTCACACTTATTGTATCTTTCCTTCCTAATAATTTCATTTTTACTCATTCCTTAAGATACCAGTCAGGGATCATCTCTGATCTTCCCCCTTCTCTCTGTTCAGAGCTGATCACTCTTGTCTTCCTGGTTCTACCTTGTACACGCCCTTACACCATCCATCACACTCCATTCACAATTACTTATCTCTCTGCAGTTCCTAAGCTTCTCTAGTTCAAAGGGCAACATTGTTCTTTTCTCTGAATTTCCAGCACCTAGCTCAGTGTTGGGTAAACAGTTGCTCCTTGGTGAATGTCTGGTCAGAAAATGAACACATGGACTCCCAAACAAACATCCCTGGGTATGTGGTTCTCCATTAATTTTTATTGTGTGGTTAAGTCACAGGGGCAATGGCCTGATGACCCTGTCTCTGGCTTGAGAGTCAGGCCTCAAATCCACAGACAGACAAATAAATGCTTTTGAAAAAGGAGAACATGGAAGGTCCACTCCCTGAGATTTCCCAACCAGCCTTTTTCGTTCTTGTTTTTTCAGGCCCAAGAAGTACATCAAAAGGGAGGCTCCTCCATCTGGAGAGAAGCCATGAAACCCTGAAGGAGGAAGCCGTAACATTCCTTGAGTCCTCACAAGGCAGCCTGACATCTGGTCCACACTCGGGGAAAAGAGGCCGCATCCTCACATGCAGAGTTATTTTTGCATGCTGAGCTGCTGAGGCCGCGCTCCTCCAACTTGCCTTATACACAGGAAGGGGAGGGGAACTAATATTTACCAAGTGCTGGCTACATACCCCGTGTCACTTCCCATAAGTATCTCTTAAGAGGTCATTTCCACGTCGTACATGTGCACAGAGCACCCACCAAGCATGTGTCTGAAAGCACATAGGGGAGGGGGATACTGGGTAAGCCCTGGACTCCCTCCCTGCCCCCCACCAAATGGCAAAAAGCACAGCTGAGGCCTGAACTGCCCATAGATGCACCTGTGTGTCCTGAGGACTTCTCACTGTGCAGGGGGGCCTCTGTTCTTCAGACACTGAGATTCTCTTGGCTATATGTGCCCCTGCTGTGCTGGATCAGATCAGCACTGCGTAGGCACCAGGGCAAAGGACCCTGATCTCTCCTGGGACTTTCATGGACCGTGCACACAGGGGACACAGCAGCACTCAATGCTCCTGATACCCCTCGGCCACCCCTACATCTCCCCGGATCCCTGTGTGTGTCATTTCATGGTGCTTCTAAGATCATGTTGGAAGGAGCTGTCTTTGAAATGCATGCAGAAGCACAGAATTCATTTTTAAACTAAATCCTTCATGATTTAAAAATAAAGCCTGCATTCTGAAAGCTAGCCTCTCTGTTCTTTAAAGGCAGATTCCCGGGAGTTGGTGGAGACCTCAGACCTCAGGCCTTTAGGTCACTCCTTCCCTCAGCAGTCCATCCACATCTGGATTCCCAGAACATGTCCTCTGCCCTGGTATACATCGACACAGATGTTCCGAGGGTTCCAGAGGCTTGGGTGCCTTCCACAGACAGAGAGTCTCTACCGACAATGGCCACCAGACACCTGGGCTCCATCATGCTCCAATCCTGCCACCTACTAACTGCTCACTGCACCATTTTCCTCACTTTCTCTGGCCTCAGTTTCTTCATCTGCAAAAGGACAGTAATAACAGTACCTACCTAGTACCGATATGAATAGTCCCAGAGATAGTTTTAGGTTTTAATGAGATAACACATATAAACCACACAGCCTAGAGCCCAAACTAATAAGCACTAGAAAGGATGAATGGCTATTGTATAGTTTCATTTCCACCCATCATTTGATGGAAGTTCTATATTCAGAGAAAAATTGGTGCTCAGTTGATTTCCTAGGTCAGGATTTCTGTGTGTGTGTGTGTGTGTGTGTGTGTGTGTGTATGCACATGTGTGTGCACATGTGTGTGTATGCACATGTGTGTGGGGGGGGGTACTCGGCTATCTCTCTTGGGAACACAATGTTTACCAGCCATTGCCCAGGATGGCTGCCACATCTAAGGGTCATTCCAGCAACATCCCATCATACCAGAAGTGGGCGTGACTCCTTGCATCTTGTGGCTAGACCACCCCTTCTGTTAGTGTGGGCTCTGCATACCTGTTGTCTGCTTTTCTCAAGACCCAAGAGGGAGGGAAGCTCACTGGGTTCTCCTTGGGTTATTCAAGAGAGACTCCTTTTATATTCCAAGTGGAACATCCAGGACCTCTGGGTCACTTGGCCTTCAACTTCCCATAGTGTATAACCCAGTGGAATGGAGGATTCAATGATCAAGACTAGAGCCAGGCTTACCTATCAATACAATGGATCTAAAATGCTAGGAAGGATTAAGAACTGAGAAAAAAGACTTAGAATTATTGCAGGTTGGCCTTAAGAAAGAAACACGTTTCTTTGGTTAAAAAATGTTTCCCAAGACCCCAACTTGGTCTGTACTGTTTAGATCTATAGATGAATATAAAGGTAAATTTATATGTGTATATATATGTATGTATATACACTCTTTAATATACATGTGTATATATATATACATATTTACATATGTATGTCAAATTGTTAATTCTGAGTGGTAGGAATAGGGGGTGCTTGTTAAATATTCTTTTTTTTTCTATAAGTTATTCTCAAAGTAATTTCCTAATGCCTTGGTTATTTGCATAATCTTATATTCTATCCCAGGAATTTTGCTATTTCTTCTTGGTAAGAAGGATATTATGTTCCTCAACATACTAATAAACTAAGGTCCAGCAAGCTGAAGAGCAGCAGAAAACATGGGAAGGGTCCACAACTCCAGCTGCTGCTGGAGGCTCACGCTGTGTTCCCTGGTGCAGACAGTTGGGCATGTAGGGCTCCGAATGGATCTCGTGCAGGGAGGATAGAGGACATCACGGACGGGGATCAACCCTTTCTATCCTTGACCTGCTGCTGTCAGGCAGTGAACAAGAAGGGCATCTTTTCCCCAGCAGCTCACACCTTGGTATGGGTGACTGCTCAGGGTGTGATCCTTGGAAGCACCTGTCCTCTTCAGCAGGGCCATGTCTGTTTTAGTGACCACAACCGCTGGCCAGTGTTGGCAGAAGTGTCATTCTGTGAAGCAATCAAGTCCTATGCCCTGACATGTTAGCTAGAGATGCATTCTCCTGCATCTGTTAAGGAAAGGAACACAGCAGGATGGTTTCTTTAAAAAAGCCACATCCCTCTGCAGCCCCTCTTCCTCTCACCAAACATGGAACATCTCTACTTATCCAGGTAAAGTCCCAGCTAAGAACCTGCAGGATGAATTCTAAGAATTCCCACAGGTGAGCTGGGGACACACAGGGGTAGCTGCTGACTTCCAGTCATGTCTCTGGGATGGGAAGTTGGGGATCAATAAACAGTAAACATCTAAATCTTCTTGTCTGAAAACTCTCTTTATGTTTGACTGTTATGCAGCCAATCCCAAAACAGTAAAAAGAGAGAAAAGCAGCTCATGGCAGTGGAGTGAAGAGCTCTGAGCTAGGCACCACATCAGCCCTGGCACCGCACTTCACCTCCTCTGAGACGGGGCTGATTCCAGTCTGCCTGGAGGAGCTTCTAGCTCCGTCAGGACCCCTTGCAATTGCTAATCATGTTGAAAAAAAATTTGCCAGCACAAGTGCTTGCTTAAACTCATTTCTAATGAAAGTGGTATCATTGTAATGTCTTTTATTCAACCATGACTACTGAGTACCAACTCTGGTGGAAAGAAGGTGCTTGGGTGCTGGCAACAAAAGCCCAGTCCCCTCCCCGCAACCTCACAAGTCCACCGCAGGGAGTCAACGAGGGCCCATCCAGAGGTACAGCGTGGGGTGGGAGCCAGGAAGATGGGCTTCTTCAAAGCTTCATCTGCTTTATGCAAAAGGAAAAAATCCTGAAGGGTGAAACATTTGCACTGGCAGGAGACGAGGCCAAATTCAGGCTCCCCAACCTAAGTGGGATTTCAAAGCAGTCTAGGCACAGTCCGTTCTGAAAAAAAACTGATCAGCTGTTATAATATTCTAAGGAAATGTACCTTGTGTTGTTTCAGTTAATTATAAAGTGAGATTATGTTCCCTGACACTTCCCAAGTGGGTACAGAGGTAGGAGTCTTAAGGTGTTCTGCTGGGTGGCAATGGCCACTAGCCAGGGCTTACTCATTTACCATGGCTAATACACCAAGCAGATAATCCACACAAGAGTAGTAGAGAATGGACACTTGATGCTGACTACAGATGAGTCTCAATCATTGATCAAAAAAAAGTGATGAGACTGGGGGTATAGCTCAGTGGGTAGTACATGTTTTGTATGTGGGAAGCCCTGGGTTCAGAAGAAGAAATAAAAGAGGAGCAGGAGCAGGAGCAGGAGGAGGAGGAGGAGAGAAAGAGGAAGGAAGGAAGGAAGGAAGGAAGGAAGGAAGGAAGGAAGGAAGGAAGGAAGGAGAGAGAGAGAGAGAGAGAGAGAAGGAAAGAAAGAAAGAAAATGTGACTTTAGAACAATACCAATCTCATTTATAAGGGAAAGGGGAACATAGCTCCAGATAGCAACTATTTCTCAACACTTTCAGGTGACCTCTTTGAAAGTGCAGGGCAACTTCACCTCTTCAATAACCTTATCTAACCTCGCCTGACATGACTGGTGTGATTCCAACAGTATTGCTCCCCCCCAACCCCACTGAGCTAATGCATCCACCAGCCATGTGAGAACTTGGCATTATTTTTAAAGCTAATTACCAGCAGGTTTTGGAGACAGGTGCAATGGGTCTCTGTCACCTGCCTTCTGCCGAGTAAGCAAAGGCTTCAGCAGGTGACCAGCGGGAGGCTGTTTCCTGGCTCCTGAGACTCTAGGCATCCTGCAGGCACCATAGCCAAGGCCTCCCATCGGTGGCGCGTCCTATAGAGAAGCAGCCTGGCAGAAGCATCTGGCTGGGGTTCTTTACATCTTGATCGGTTGCTGCTTGGCTGCACGGCACTGACAGCAAAAGTAACCTTCCAAAGCAGTGAAGTCTAGAATCAGAAGAAAGCTTGGCCCTTGGGAAGTCCCTATGGAGTTTATGGGTTAGAGTGATGGGGACGAAAGGATTTATCTTCACAAGAGCAGTCTAGTTCATTGAGAAAAGAGAAATCCCTACCATTCCAATAAATCTCTGCTTTTTAACCATTCCAATCTTCCCCAAGGAGGCTTTAAAATTCCAAATCTAGCTTTATTTTCAAACCCAAGTTAAGCTTCCAGCAGCCACCTATAAGAACAGAATATGGGATGGCCATGTGTGCAGGAGGGGGACTGCGGGGAGACTGTCTAAAGAAGCAAATCACACCTCCTTACCTCCTTTCTCCTATCTTTTTGAAATTAGGTATTTGTTTTACTGAAGGCAAAACAGTCAGCTTGGTCCCTGAGAAAAGAGCTGAAGAGGGGAAAAAGAATGGAGAAGGCAAAGCGCTACAGAGTGGTAAAGGTACAAGGGTTGGGGGAGAATCAAAATCAAGGCGTAAGGGAAAACCGAATGGAAGAGGCCCGTTTTGTTTGTTTTCGCAGTGTTTGCCATTCCAGGAGGCTTGCTGAAGTTCCTTCCTTCAATGGCTGGCTGGGGCCCAACATTAGAAAAGTCTCAGATCTTTGGAAAGAAAGATTTGGACAACAGTGTTGTTTTATCTGGGAGAGTAACCAGTTTATCCAAGAGTTCCAGGACTTTGGTTTTGATGTTATTACCTTGGCCTAAGTTCCTCCATCCCAGGCAGGCGGTCCTGGCTATGTTTACAGATTTTGCAAGGGGGACAGGGTGGCCCCAGGAGGGAAAGGGCTTCTTTGCATGCTGTTGTGTTAGTTAGCAGGATTGTTTAAATACCTGGGCATCTCAAAAAGGATGAAGATGGGGAGAGAGTAAAGCATTTTCCAAAGGTCCTATCTCTCAACACTCGTAAGAGGGAAACAACACTTCTCTAACTTACTCCCCAAATAGACACCGCCGTGGATGTTCTGCCAAGGAGTGATTCGAAAGTGTGTTCCGAAGTGAAATGTAAGCTTGGCCCGGTGCCCGGCTCTCTGCTGTATTTTGCACAGAGAGCTGCAGGCTGGCGGACCGAAGAAACACATTTCCCTCCACGTGACTTTGAGAGCCAGGAGCCCAAGCAGATTGCTTTGTGTTAATAAAATGTGATCTCTAGACTGTACATACACACCAACAGCCCTGGGAAAACGTGAGCCAGAGACAAAGACCCAAAGGAGCCCATGGCCCTGGCTGGAAAGGGGCAGTGGCTGCTAGCCCAGCCTGTGGCACCAAGTCAGGAAGAACACGGTCAGATGACAGGACATGTCAGGTGTTGGGGTGGATACAGATTAAGACATGGAAATACAAAGGAACTGAAGTCAGAATATTATAGTGATACATGCATATCCATGTTCATAGCAGCACAATTCACAATAGCCAAATCATGGAACCAGCCTTAGGTGCCTATCAACAGATGAATGGATTCCAAAATTATGGGACGTATGCACACAATGGAATTCTACTCAGCTATAAAGAAGAAGGAAATTATTTCATTTGCAGGAAAATTGATGCATCTAGAGAATATTCTGCTAAGTAAGATAGTCAGTTATAGAAAGTGAAGGGTCATATGCTTTCTCTCATATATGGAAGCTAAGGAGAAATTGGGATAAAAAAGGGATTCCACATAAAGGAGGAGAAACTCCAGTAGAGTGATGGAGGGGGGTCTAGGGAAGGGAGACCCAATGAAGGAAACACTTTCATTGATGCAATGTACATATGTGAAATTATCAGTGCCAATCTCAATATTACGTATGGTAAAGAAGATGGATAGGAAAGGTGTCAGGGAAGCTCATCAAGGGCTGTGTGTACACCCCTTTCACTCTGCACTACATTATGATGTGAGATTAGAATGCACCAATAAAGATTTTTGTTTGTTTGTTTGTTTGTTTGGTGCTGGGGATTGAACCCAAGAGCAATCGACTTCCAAGCTACAATCCCAGCCTTTTTTTATTTATTTTGAAACAGGGTCTTGCTAGGTTGTTGAGAGTCCCACTATGTTGCTGAGGCTGTCCTTGAACCTGGAATCATCCTGTCTCAATTCCCCATGTACTGGGATTACAAGCAGGCGCCATCATGCCCAGCTAAAAATAAAAGTATATTTTAAAAAAAGATATGGAAATAATCCATCGAATCCCATCCAACAGGATTCTATGAAAATGTTCACTCGTTCTTGGTGGGCCATAGGCCAAAGGCCTCAATGGATACCTTTTCTAGATTTAGGGTGTACCTAGGATCCAAGGTACCTCTCCCCAAAACTGAGATCATGCCAATTCTGGACAGAGCTTGACTCCTATGGTAAATGGTGTAAATTCTGATCTGGGGCAAGGTGTGGCAAGCACATGCATTTTTACTCCCTCGCCTTGCAGGACCTCAGATAAATGCAGTCACCACGGAAAGCCAGGACCCTGAGGGGCTTTGCAGGCAGCCCCTGACCTCCTTACCACAGTGACCTTGGCCTCCAATGACCTCAGGAGAGACCCAGTGCTCACTCTCTTAAGCCTGTCCTACATTTTTAGTGGGAGGAGGTTTACAGGCTGAGGAGGGAAAGCGGGATTAGCAGCCCCTGGGCCTCCTTTCAACATATTAGATTTCTAAATCTCCTGGCCTTTTAAATTCACTGTGCCTGTGGCCAATGTGAACTTCCCAATTTGGAGCCGGTACAAGGGCTGGGGCTGGAAGGTGGTAGGGGTGCGGCGGCAGGACCCAGGGGTTTCTGCAGCTCTCAAGGGCTGTGCTGGGGAATGCACCACTTCAGAGAGTGAGTGGACACTGCTGTTGAAGGGAACAGAGGGTCCAGGAAGGAGTTGCTCTAGGCCCTCCCCTGCAGTAGGTAGCCCAGCCCCCAGCTCCCCAACCCTGGGCCAGGCAACCAGCCAGAGCCAGCAAATTGAGGAGCAGCTGAGTTGCCCAGCACCTCCCGGGCCCAGGTGAGCTTTCACCTTGGTTAACCTGCAAACTAACTAGCCAGCTTCAGGATAATTGGAAGTTAATCATACGCAGAATTCAAGTCTAGTCACTGGGAATGGTGAGAAAGAGCAGTGGCAGAGGAAGTCGGGTCCACTCTCAGTGCACTTTTGTAGATTCCCCATCGATAATGTTTAACCTCCAGTCCACCTTACTCCGCTGCCCAGCACACTCCTGGATCCACTACTTGCCACACAGTTACCTGGATCCCAGAGAGCACATAGTTAGTGCTCAATAAAAGGCAAGTGATTATCATACCACTAGTATAGTTCATGGGTTTCAAGCGAGGAGGCTGGGAGGGCTCAGAGACATTTGGCTAGCTACAAGAAACATATTGGGGGAGCTGTGAAAAGCACTACTCTTGACTGTTCTTTGCAGGAAAAAAAGAAATTATCTGAAGCATTCAAACATCACCAGGAATGCAGACCAACAGCACAAAAATATAAAGCACATTCCAACGCTGATGAGAAATAGACCTCAGATGATCTGTCCCACTAACATGGATAACTGAGAGTTACCCTCAATCCAAAGTAGACTGGCAAATCCCCCAGGGACCCCTTAAAGAAGGTGGCAATGCTTTTATTTTAAACGTCAAGATGGCAGTGTATGGCCCACCAAAGGGCCCAGTTTCCAGGGTCTCTGCAGCTCTAATCTCTGGTCACAGCCTACCAGGGCCTGTAGTCTGTGGCTGCCTTGGCTGGAGCAGGGGGCACCCATGCTCATGATTCATTGGAATATCCTGGAATTACATTGGGAATTCCAGCTTCCTTCCACCTTGTAGCTCCTGTCTTGTGACCATGGAGCTGAATCAATAGACCTCCTTTATTCCATTCTGTTAACCAGAGTAAGCCTCTCTCAGAGAGGAAGGCAGAATGTGCCAGAGGCCTGCAAAAACACTCTTCCTGGACACCGGAAACAACCCTGGCCTAAGTCCTTGATCTGTTGCCCAATGTGGGGACAAGAACTAAAGGATCTTCCCAATATGCTCTGGCAGGACAGCAAATACCTGGCACAAGAGCTGCCTCTCCAAAGTGCATGGCAGACATCACTAATTCATCACAGAATTCTTTCCACCAAGCCCAGACCCAGCCTCACAATCTCTCAGGATGACATTCCAGGCACCTACTAATTGATTGAAGCTGGCTGCCAGAGAAAACCTACTACCACGCACGGTCCCACAAGCCTGATCCAGCCACCCCGAGGAGCAGCCCAAAGCCCAGCTGGCCACTGCGCATCTGGAAAAGTTTCCATCAAAAGAGGTAGCTGTAGGCCTTAGAGATTTTCCTTCTGTGGTTTTCTTTTTTTATTTATTTTTTTAAATATTTTGTCTGGCTAATAAATCATTGCTAAGAAATCCAACCCTCTAAGCAATGATTCCAGACAGATAACTGACTTCTTCCAGGGTTGCTCTGGAATGCTGAACACTAGAGAGAAACTGGGGGCCCCCATTCAGAATAAAGACCACTTCTCAGGAAGTAACTAGCTTTAATGTTTGCATCCCTCCTCCCCTCAAGAAAAGGTATCAAATGTTTTTTGCTTTTCAGCTTTATTTTTTAAACTTTTATCCTTTATGAGTGGCAGAATGTCAGATCCTTAGACTATCTACTTGGCTTGGAAGCAGCACCATCACTCCAAAAGCCTTTATGTTATTTGCACCAAAATATGAATAGTCATCTTATAGGGCATAGTAGTCTTAGAGCACAGATCACCAAGCTAAAAACAGTACCTATATTTTACAGACGAGAAAACTGGAACCTTGAGAGATTTGGTGACCTGTCCAGAGAGAGATGCCATAATCCTGACAAGTTGGCTCTAGGAACTAAATTGGCTCACTTCAAGTTCGGTGCTCTTGGTAACTAGCTTGCCTTTGAAGTTGTTGCTACGGGTTTTCCCCCCTTGCCATGTAAAACCCGACAGAAATAATAATGTTAACCCAATTTGGACCTCTATTTGAATTTTGTTTGGTCGACTTTCTGTTTGGCTATCTTGTATTTATGACATACTTGTAAATTATGCATGACTGGACAAGCACAGCCAGGTGTGGTGGTACATGCCTATAATCCCAGTACTTGGGAGACTAAGACAAGAAGATGACAGGTTCGAGGCCAATCTCAGCAACTTGATGCCCTGTTTCAAAATAAAAAATAAAATCGAGCTGGGAGTGTAGCTCAGGGGTAGAATGCCAGTTGGTTCAATCCCTAGTCACACACCGAGCATTATTCCCATTTTATAAATGAAGAAGTAAAACCTAGAGAGGCTCACAACTTATGGTTGTATTTCTAGTAAATAGTGTAGCTGGGAGTATCAACTGGATCTCTGTGTGTATCCAGACAAGCATCAAAGAATTTGCAAAGACCCAGGGCCAGCATCCCCAAAACCTGCAAGTGAGACTCCACAGATATGAGAACCACAAACGCATTTTAGAAAATTATCTTTAAATAGCAGATTCTGACTCTGAGTTAAAACTTACTGAGTTGTAATTTCAAGTAGACATTGTTCCAGGGCATTTTACTGACAGCATGTCAATATCATTTGTCTCTTAGGACAATCCTATGAAATAGGCCACTACTTCTGAATGAGGAAATGGGGGCTCAGAATTTAATTGATTTGCTGAAAGTTTGATGGCTTCCAGGAAATCTCTGACTTCAATACAATTTATTTTGGTGACTAAATGGTCAATCATGTTCTGATGCCATTAGGCTTATGTTTCTCTGAATTATCTTTATCAAAGTGTGTTATTTCTGCCTTGACAGTGATTTCATCCTGATCTCCATGGTTTCTGGCCACTGAGATGTGCCCAAATTTATTTTTAAGCTGCCTGCAGTCAGAATGGAAGGGCTGATGGAGAAAAAAAAATCAACAACAAAATATAGTTTGGCAATATATCTACAACATCCAAGCCTCTTAGAAGCAGAATAAATTTCAGGGACCACTATTATTTCTGATATGAGTTGATTCTGTACAATCTTTTAAATTTAGTGCTTAGCACTACTGTGTCTTAAGTACCTCCTGGGTATTGCTATGATTTCATATTGCATTTAGCTGACTTAAACTTAGGAGTATTAGACCCACTGTTTTATAAAAAGTGAAGCTCAGAGATATTTGATAGGATGTGAAAATATGCTGAGGGAGCTTTAGCTAGAATTAAACATTCCTCTCAAGAGGGGAAAATCTTGCTTCCTTGGAAGCTAATGTACTTTGTAATCCCTTAAGACTGCTGCACCTTTAATAGCTTTATCCTGCCACTCCCATGTGTACAGTACACAATATACTGTATCAAGGCCTGTGCCAAGAACCCCACACCTCAAACCTGGCTGAAAAGCAAAGTCATATCATGTTAATCCCATTTCTTCAGTCAATCAACTTCCAGTTGTTTCCTTTGGATAAAACTTTTTACACATTACTTCCAAATTATCTACTTTTATTTCTCAAGTCCCCCATGTTTCCATTCTACTTCGACAGAAAGGTCCAGGTTTTCCTAGCTGAGACCTCCCTGCCATATTTCTAGCTAATGGGGCTTTGAGAGACTCTTCATAGGGAAAGCAGAAGCCAGGGGTTCCTGGAGTATTGGAAGCCCACCATTCTGTCTCTCCCCATTCAGCAGATCACCACCAACAGTTGGGAAATAGCCAGTTCTCTTCTTTGTGATGCAGAGGTTTCCCCTAAAACAAACCTAACAGCATGCTGGAAAGATTGGAGAGCATTACAGGAAATGTATGGAAGCTCCTTTTCACCCCTACCCACTCAAGTTCTTTCAGGCGCAGCGTCAGAGGATGGGAGCATATGGAGATAAAAGGCACAGCCCTGTCCCCTAAAGCATATGCCGGTTAGAGGAGCTGTCCAAGAAAGCAGGCGGTTCCTGCAACATGCTAAGGCAGATAGGGCCATGGATGCAGTTGTGAGGTGAGGTGCACCTTTCCACGGGTGTAACTATACAGGATGCTCACCTGTGTTGCCTCTCTGTGATGCTTCCCTAACCTGGCTCAAAAGGTAGGCAACAGTTTCTCCACCATGATCACCATAGCACAAGGTGAGTTCCTACCTAGGTGTCCATAAGATGATGATAGAGGTAGAAGAAGAGAAGAAATATTAGTCATAGAATATAAATAAAGTGGCAAGAGCCACTATTTATACGCTAAGTGCTGTTCTTCATGTGTTACACAAATCATCTCAGTTCCTCCTCCAGGAAATCATTAGTAGCAGGCATTCTCATCCTGTCTTCAATGTGGAAGCAAAGGCAGGGGCCTTACAGCACCGGTAAATGGTAGAGCCAAGATTTAAGCCAAGGCCAGAAGTTTAAGCACCATGTTGTTCATTTTTTCATAATTGAGGTTTTTTTTTTTTGTTTTTTTTTTTGCGGTACTGGGGATGGAACTCAGGGGCATTTTACCTCTGAGCTACACCCCCAGCCCTATTTTTTATCCTTTATTTTGAAAGAGGGTCTCACTAAGTTGCAGAGGGCCTCACTGGGTAGCTGAGGCTGTCCGTGAACCCAGATCCTCCAGTCTCAGCCTCCTAAATGCTGGGATTACAAGCGTGTGCCACCACACCTGGCTGCTGCTTCTTCTTCTTCTCCTTCTCCTTCTTTTTTTAAGTGTTAAGTGTTAAGTTTTTTGAGTTCTTTATATATTCTAGATATCAGTCTTTTATCAGAGGAGTAGCTGGTAAGGATTTTCTCTCACTCTGTAGGCTCTCTATTCAAATTGATTGTTTCCTTTGCTGTTCAGAAACTTTTTAATTTGATGCCATCCCATTTATTGAGTCTCAGTTTTATTTCCTGAGCCTTGGGGGTCTAATTGAGCAAGTCTCTAGCAGTGCCTATATGTTGGAGAGCTGGTCCTGTGTTTTCTTCTAGTAAGTTCAAAGTTTCTGGTCTAATTTCTCTGTCTTTGATCTATCTTGAGCTGACTCTTGTGCAGGGTGAGACATAAGGGTCTAATTTCATTCTTCTGTATGTGTGTATACAGTTTACTCAGTACCATTGTTGAAAATACTGTCTTTTCTTCAGCATATACTTTTAGCTCTTTTGTCAAAAATCAACTGGCTGTAACTGTAAGAATTTATCTCTGTGTATTCTATTCTATTCCATTGGTCTGTGTTTCTGTTTTTGTGCTAATACTATGCTGTTTTTGTTACTATAGCTCTGTGGTATAATTTGAAGTCAGGTATTGTAATGCCTCCAGCATGGTTCTTATTGCTCAGAAGTGCTTTGTCTATTCTTGGTCTTTTGTTCTTCCACATGAATTTTAGGATTCTTTTTTTTTTTCTAGCTCTGTGAAGTATTTTTTCTAGCTCTGTGTATTTTGATAGTAATTGTACTGAATCTGTAGATTGCTTTGGTAGTATGGCCAATTTGACAATATTTATTCTGCCTATATAAAAACATGGGAGGTCTTTCCATCTTCAAGGTCTTCTTCAATTTCTTTCTTCAGTGTTCTATAAGTTTCATTGTAGAAGTCTTTACCTCCTTGGTGGAATTTATTCCTAAGTATTTTTTAAGGTTATTGTGTACATATACATTTGTATTACATTGAATCTATGATTTATAATTATAATGCACCAATAAAAGTACATCAAATAGCTGGGCATGGTGACACACACCTGTAATCTTGGTACTTAGGATGCTGAGGCAGGAGAATCACAGATTCAAGGACAGCCTCAGTGATTTAGCAAGACCCTCAGCAACCTAGCAAGACCTTGTTTTAAAACAAGAAATTAAAAAAGGGGGTGGGGATACAGCTCAGAGATAAGATGCCCTGGGCTCAATCCCCAGTCAACACACACACACACACACAAACACACACACACACACACACACACACACACACACACCATATTGTGCTTCCTCTTAATGAATAGGGGAGGACTGAGAGGCAGCTGCTCTAAAAGATGATTTTTTCATTAGTAAAATTCAAGAGAAAACCACCATCTTTGGGGACTGGTTAATGACATCCTCTCCGATGGCAAGTAAATGAACAAAAATGCTCCTTTGGTTCCATATACTTACATGAAAATTGAATCTAAAATATAAAAATTTAGCCAGCCCAGCAGCTCACAGGTGTAAATATGTAGGATGCTCACCTGTGCTACCTCTCTGTGATGCTTCCCTACCCTGGCTCAAAAGGTGGGGAGCAGTTTCTCTGCCATGATCACTGGCCTCCCGAGTAGCTGGGAGGCTGAGGCAGGAGAATCGCATGTTGTAGACCAGTCTTAGCAACTTAGCAAGACCCTACTTCAAAATAAAAAGGGGTGGGTGTATAGCTCAGAGGTAGAATGCCCCTGGGTTCAATCCCCAGTACCAAAATAAATAAATAAATAAATAAATAAATAAATACATACATACATACGTACAAGCATATGTACATACATACACAAAAAAAAGAGGAATTTAGCAGCGGAGTAGCAAGTGGAGGAGGGGGCAGGTGGAGATAAACTGCAACGAACTGGTGGGAATGTTCATCTGAATTAAGGAAACGTCTGAGCAATGGCAATTCTTTTGCTATCTACTAATACACCCTTGTGGTTAAGAACATCAATTTATACACACACAGTTAAAGTCTTTAGAGACAATTTTGTACTTGGATAAGCTAAATATGCCTCCCAACATTATGTTTGTACCATTAGCCTGTTTGGTGATATCTTTCTTTATAAAAAAGACAAAGGATATAAATTCCACTTTTATCCATTCGAGATCAAATGATCATAAAATCTAAGTCAATGCAATATGCCTGCCAGGCAAGCTAAAGGCTCAGAAGAGAAACAGAATACGAGGGGTCCCCGAATGCTTCCTCACACTCAACTTGTGGAATACTAAGTCTTCCTGCTATCAACCTTCAAACCTCTATGGAATACAAAAACAAATACCCTTAACTGGCCTACTCTGTTTTGGTGAATTTCACTTATAAACTAAGAAACTTCATTTTTAAAAATGGAACTAAATATTATTTTGAAAGTCACTCACATGTTACTGGTCATTTGAACTAAACATACTTTCAATTTTATGAGAAAACATGACACTCAGCTCCCCTGGGAAAGTGTTTCCATGTACAGAAATCAATTGTAATGAAATGAATTCTCTAAAATTCTTATGTCAGTTCTGCAGATTTGTCAGTTCCACGAATTTGTCTTTTCTTATCCTCAGACACTATCAAGTATTTACTTCTATATCCACATTTTATATTATCTACCCTTTCCTCTGTAAATCTCCCAATGGCCTTTGACCTTTCAAATGCAGAACTCCTCTGACTGGGCCGCCTATGTTTCATGGTTCTCTCTAGTGAAGCCTGCAGAGTCTCCTTCAGAGACACTAAGCCCAGTCCATAATGAACCCATTCTAAGGCAAATTAAGTCTGTGCAAACTGTGGGGCAGATGGAGTTCATTTACTAATACCCTTACAAGAACCTTTATATCGCAAGGTATTTCGATCCATGCTCTGGTAATCTGATTAGTACATACCTAGATGATCTCGTTCATCTGGTTTACAGCATTGAATCCCATTGGTCAGGACCCAGTGGCATCCTTCCTCCAACAAACCCTCACCTTCCCAATTCAATCCAAGTCAGGAGGCATTTATTGTGCATGAGCAGACAGTGTACTTAACCCTTTCCATGAAGTGCAGAAGCACTTAGCAGCAGCAAGAGGACTCCACTGTCCGTGCCTGGGTTCCTCAGCAAAGACATTGGAGCAGGCTGTTACCCAGAGCTAATTAGAAAAGAAAGCATTGCTCTTCCCCACTCGAGGAGCGGCTGCCAAAGCATTTATTTCTGCCGATCCATTTATGCAATTCCACTTTCTGAGAGAACATTTTGTCACAGATGATTTAGTGCTGCAGCTCCCTGGAGCATCCTTCTGCAGTGTGCACTCATTGTTTTTAGGAATCTAGGGTCTCCCAGGCAAGACGGAAAAGCCATGGCAGTTTAATTAGCCACAAGCCCTGCCCCATAAGACCCCAAATTCCAAAACATTCTTTCAACAATCATGAGTAATAATGATGATGATAAAAATCCCAGATTAAACTTCTAAAAACTCAACTTTTAGGAACTCGGTGTGACAGAGGAGCTGTGTCATTTTTCTGGAGAGAAAATGGGACTGGATAGGTCATGAGTAAAGACAGTAATGATATTTGTTAAACATCAGAAAAGAAGGAAAGCGAATATCTTAAGAATTTGCACATACAGCCATGGCGCATGTGTCCAGCAGATACTGACAGTATAGTACCATATACATTCTTCCCCAGCAGACGCAGACACGATTCTGCCAACATTCCTGCAATTGTCCACTGTGTGTAGCTGGAGGTGAAACTGCACATTTTATTATTATTATTATTATTATTATTGTTATTATTGTTATTATTATTTACTTAAGTGAACTGGTTTGGGGTATGGCAACATTTCCAGCCTTCCTTAATGCTGGCTTGATATCAGAGCACATTGTGGGAGGACTTGAACAAGTCACTTCATGTGTGCACCATCCTTCAGCAACTCCCTGCCCGTCCCACAAAGGTCTTTTCCTCTAGCAATGTTCCCAATACAACACACACACACACGCACGCACACACACACGCACACGCATGCACGCACACACAGGCACACACACGCACACACACACCACATCTAAGCATGATGTACAGTTCATTTTAGCTTAAGGAAAGACAAGAGCCAGAATACAAGGTCAAAACTTAAGCATGTAAAACTGCAATAATGATTCCTTTGTCTCTCAGGAGTAAAATTAATAAGCTAGCCAGAAACTTGACTAAGTATTTTTAGCTTGGTATTACTGCTGCAGGTAATCCTTATAATCAAGAACTATTTGCACCACTGAGGCAATAATGCCCCACCACACACACACACACACACACACACACACACACACACACGCACGCAAATGCACACATACACATACACACACACACACACATACACATACACATACATACTCATAAAAATTGGTTCAATATACTTGTTTGCAAACCTAGTAAGCCGTATAAAATAGAGGCATTTAAAAGCAATGAATGTTAATGGGTTGAGTTTATTAAAATCTATTTTTTTACTCCTGTGAGACCAGCCCTGCTTTTGGATGTCTAAATTCTAAACCATTCAAATCCCTCAAACTATTTTCTTGCCAAAGAGTGTTTCCCCCAATCACCAAAATTATGGGCTTTACAAGTGAAATATAAACCCTGTGTTTTGGAATGATTTCATTCTAGCTCATTAGAACATCGTGTTTTGAAAAGCTGTTTGATGTTCAGGGAGAGTATTTATTTTCAAAATAATAAAAATAAGGAAATCCTGGTTTGCCAGAGGAAACTATTGTCAAGTTTCTAAAAATGTTCCAAATCCAACCTTGAACCCAAGTGGGAAGTCCACATGCCACTTCCCTGCTCAAAAACCTTCAATGGCTCCCCACTGCCTACTGAACAAAGTTTAGGCTCTGGAGCCTGGTACTCACGAAGCAGACATCCTGACCAGCATCAGCCTCTCCTGCTCATTTCCCTGCCTTCTTCATATGAATTCTCCACACCAACCAAACTGGATCTGTACCTTGTTCCCGAAACACCCTGTGGGCAATCCTATCTCTACAACACTGTGGCCCCATTGCCCACACTCCAATCTGGCTCTCCCACCTCTCCTTCCAAGGCCCAACTCAAGGTCCAGCTGTCCCAGGAAGCCTCACCCCAGGCGCTCCTGCCCCAAGCAATGGCTGCTTCCTGTGAGGTATGGCAGCTCTTAGGGTCTACAGTGCTCACTTATTTATTTTTAAATAGCTTACTCACTTTCTTGATTAACCTTTCACCCTCCTCTTTTCAACAATACTGGAGGCCTCTCTCTACCCATCATTTGGCGCTGGGAACATGCTAATTTGTCCTGGCACTCATCACTTTGCCCATAAGTTCTATCTTCTCTATTAAATGGCCATCTTCCTGAGACCAGCAGCCAAGTGGTACTCTTGTCTGTCTCCCCCATGGTGTATAAAGCAAAACAAAGCACAGACTAATGCTATTTCTGGGACCGCCCACCTTACTCTTCTTCCCCTACAACCTCTTCTCTGTTCCATTCTAACCACTGTATCACTTACTAGAGAAAACTTGTGGAACTGACTTATGGGAAGGGCTGGCCCACCATGTGCCAGGCTCCATGCTGGACTCTTCTTGTCCATTAGCTTTACAAAGCTCATATAGACTCATCAAGGAAGTTACCTTGCAGATGAAACCATGAAGGTTCAGAAAGATTAAGGATTTACACATTAAAGGACAGCTTGTGGGGAGGAAGAATTCTTTTTTTGGAAAGCTTTATGGAAAGTCTTGCTTGTGAGTGGAGTATGAACTAAACCCCTCTCCTTTTCAAGAACCGTAACATGCCTTTATTGTTTCCTTACCCCTGAGGTCATTACATGGCCTTTAGGTATAATTATGAATATTGCTATGAAAAATTGGATAGAAGCACCAGTTGACTGACTTGCCAGCAAATATGACATGGAAGAAATCTAAGTGAGAGCTTCTTTGGACTGCATTTTGTTGGTTTGTTTTTTAAAATTCTTTGAGTAAGGAAGAATGAGTAAAGGTCACAGGTAGTTCCCCAAGGTCACCTGAGACTCAGAGGGGCTAAGAGAGGGCAAGCAAGACAGGGCACAGAGAAGCAGAGGAGAAATCCAAAGTCCTTATCCACAGTCCTTAGTTAGCTAGGAAGAGGAAAATATCAATACTCTGAGCCCCACGTGAGGTTGGGTATAAGAAATGAGATTCAGAGCCAGGCGTGGTGGCGCACGCTTGTAATCCCAGCATTCGGGAGGCTGAGACCAGAGGATCCGGGTTCGCTGCCAGCCTCAGCTACCTAGTGAGGCACTCCGCAACTTAGTGAGACTCAGTTTCAAAATAAAGAATAAAAAATAGGGCTGGGGGTACAGCTCGGAGGTAGAATGCCCCTGAGTTCAACCCCCAGTACCGCAAAAAAAAAAAAAAAAAAAAAGAAATGAGATTCAGTCTCAACAGTATTGAGGCTGCTGTTCACAGGAGCCCTGTTTCTGAGCACTTACTGTCTGTCGCCAGGCGCGGTGCCTACGCTTACGGACACTGGCTCATGTGACCTTCAATGACCCTATGAAGGGGATTCAGTGAGAATTCCAGATTTCCAGAAGGAAAACTGGAAGCTCAGATCACCTAAATGCCTTGCCTGAGATGATAAACAAGCCTAGAAGAGGTAAATCAAAATTCACACTCAGGTCAGTGTATCAGATCATCCTGTGCTCTGAACAATATTGCCATGTTGCCTGTACAGGTAGATCTGGGTCTCAAACACAGGCTGCTCCCAAAGACATGGTGAGTGGGAACCAGCAGGTAACTAAGTCTTAAGGAAATTGAAGTTTACAGTAAAACAATGGTTCGGTGGTTTTGGCTCAAGACATTTGCTGGAAGAATGCTAAATATAAGAAATAAACGACATTAAATGTGCCCAATATTCTCAACTACTCCTATTACAGAACCAGACACAAACCCTGGCCCTCCCTAACATATTCTTTCCCAGTTTTCTTTTTCATCTTATTTCTCCCCTGCTACCTTCCCTCTTCCCTCCACTTTCACCACTGAGACATAAAAAATGATTCCTGGGTAGCCGGGCGTGGTGGCGCACGCTTGTAATCCCAGCATTCGGGAGGCTGAGACCGGAGGATCCGGGTTCGCAGCCAGCCTCAGCTACCTAGTGAGGCACTCTGCAACTTAGTGAGACTCGGTTTCAAAATAAAGAATAAAAAAATAGGGCTGGGGGTGTAGCTCGGAGGTAGAATGCCTCTGAGTTCCATCCCCAGTACTGCAAAAAAAAAAAAAAAAAAATGATTCCTGGGTAAAAGTGATTAGTGCTGGTTGGAAGAGAGGTTTCTGAGAAACCTAATAAATCACGGCTGTCTTCTCACACTCTGGCTTTCTACATTAGGATGTTATCAAGGCTCTTTTTTTTTTTTTTTCCTTCTTCCTACCTCCCCCACCTTTTTCCCTTCCTCACCTAATTCTGTCTTTCTATTGCTATTTTTCTAGTCTGGTAGGCACAGTGCTGAACTGGAAGAACTCTGCCAAGACCCTTGGCAGGAGCTGGCCTCCAGGAATCCTGCCCACCGCAGCAGTGCTGAGAAGACGGGGCCTCTGGGCAGAGGCAGGAGAGAGGGCAGGCTTAGGGTCTGGCTAGCATGCAGGACAGGACAGGTTTCCCTGGCCTATCAAGCATGCTCCAGAGCCCAGCTTTCTCCTGCCAGGGCCAGGATTACAATTGCTCACTGGCACTTGCTGTCATTCTCCTGGGAAGAGAAGCAAGAGGAAGGAGGAGGAGGAGGAGAAGGAGGAGGAGGAGGAGGAGGAAAAAAAAAAAAAGGCAAGCCAGTACACCACCCAGAGTTGGGCAGGCTCCACAGGGCACAGCCACGTGCCTGGAGCACACAGGCCTGCAGGCAGGCAGCCAGGGTTGCCAGGGCTCCCACGAGAGCTGGAGGGGGGGGGGGCAGAGAGTGGCTGTTTCCACACTGGCAGAATAGGAGTTGCTAGCCCAGAAGTGATGCTACTGGATTAACCTCCGGGGAAGGGATTCATCCTAACCCAGAAGAAAGAGAAGGGTCAGGCTGGCTGCAGAGAGTAAGTGTTGGGCATGCTGGAAAAAACAGGAAAGGAAAAAAAAAAAGGCACGTCCTATTTTTGCAGAGGAAAGAGGACTATGTGAACAAATCCCTAAAAGGAGAACAGGGGCTGGGAATTCAGTCACTCTTTTCCCTACACCCATGCCCCTGCCCTCATAGGAGTTGTTGCACTGAGTATTCCTGTGGCAGACACCTCGCCATACTTTGCCATGTGTGATTTTATTTAACCCTAAAGCCCCATGGGGAAGAGACTATTTATAATTTCTGTTCTCTTGATGAGTATAACGAGGCTTACAGAGATTAAAAGATTGATACCGAGTCAGGTGTGGTGGTGCACGCCTGTAATCCCAGTACTTGGGAGGCTGAGATAGGAGGATCGAAAGTTCAAGGACAGCCTCAGCAAATAGTGAGGCTCTCAGCAACCTAGCAAGACCCTATTTCAAAACAAAAAATAAAAAGGGCTGAGGGTGTAGCTTGGAGGTAGAATGCTCCTGGGTTCAATCCTCAGTACCAAAAAATAAAATAAAAATAAAGAAATTGACACTGAGTTTTGTGGCAAACCACTGACGGATCCAGGATGAAAACCCCAAGCCCTGAGGCCAGAGTCTACACTCCTACCCAAGTTTTCCATACCTCTTGCCATGAGCTCGGGACTACTGTCCTATGAATGTCACCAACATGATGAAGTCAAGAGAACAAGCCTGTCCTCTACAGGGTTGATCAAGAAGATAAAACATCCTAAGAAACAGAAACTAGGCTCCTATCTCCGGAACACAGTGGGCTCCCCTCCTCCCCTACCTGATCCCTGGCCCTGAGGAATGAGGAATGAGAAGCTCTTCCAAGACACTTGGGGCACTGTGCCTGGTAACCATCTATCACAGTGCCCCAACCTACACATGTATGGGGAAAATGTAAGCTCTGCATGTCTTCCAGAGGAGCATCATTTCACAATACTGAGAAAAGCCAGAGAATCCTCTTGCCTTGGTGGGATCTCCCATAATTCCCAAACTACCAGCACAGAGCTCCCATCCATCATTGTGCAGATCCAGTGGCTGGCATTCTCCTTCTGTAGCAAAAGATGGTCAGGAGAAGAAAACACAAGCGCCACACTGCAAAGGCACAGTGGGAGTTCCCCAGCCCCCTCCCTAATGCCACTCACTCAAGCCCTCCTCTACCTACACCCAACCACACGGAGAGGTTTTCACTGTATACCAAGCCTTCACCATAACCCTGTCTCTGTGCTCAGAACTGTAAAGAGAGCCTTCTTAATTCTCAGCTGAATATGGGTCTGACAGTGGTAGGACACCCCCAAGCTATTCAAAGAAAAACCACCAAAGGAAACAGTTTCAAATCTAACTTTACAAGCATGGGATTTAAAAATAACTCTGCCTTTGTCTGCTACAGATGACTTTCCCTAAAGGGACGGCTGTCCTTAAAGCAAGTGCTGGATTCTCAGGGCAAATAGATTTTTATTTTTCCCAGTACCCAGCACATACCTCCAGGAGCGCACCCCCACATGCCACCTCCGATAGCATCTGAAGAGCAAACATGGAAGCCTTCAGAAGTACTCTGCCACCCCTGCTGGCCTGGGAGCATCCAGGATGTTGCAGCTCCATCATCCAAGAGGGGGGCGGCCCAGAAAGCACCAGGACTGCACCATCACCATGCCAGGTGTCAGTGGGTCCCTAGAGAATTCCTTCAGGGAAAACTGGGTTTCTTCAGATATTTGAATCACTCTGTGATCACATCCTAGTTGGGAGGAATAGAGTAGGGATGCACAAAGTAGGAAAGGGGGCTGGGAGACCAGTCGTGATACACAATGATGAGAATTCCCAAGAATGCTTCCCTTGTCATTTCAAGACACCCTTGGAGTAGACCTTACAATGCATAATTTGTTAATTTATTGCTTCCTTTCAAGCAGACAGGTAGCACTAATGACACAATGTCACTGAGCATAATTCAAAAGATGCACACTAAGGAAGCAATTGCAAAACAAATGCTTGGCAAATTGCTGTGCAATTACCTCCTGATGAGCCTGACAACTTAGTTTGATCAACTAGAAGTGTACAACAACAAGAGGATGGTCATACTAATACTCTGTTCTTTCTTGGCATCCTAACATCCCCTGACCTTCTCAAAAGTTTTGGCATAAAATATTTGAGGAGGCAACAATCATTCATTTGTGTACCAAGACCCTTAATTAAGGCCAGATTTTGATGTGCAAGTTGTAGGTCTAGATCAGTAGTCCTCAACTGGGAGTGATTTTATCCCTGGAAGTGGCTGGAGACATTCTTAGGTGTCACAACTGGAAGGTGGGTACTACTGGTATTTAGTGGGTAGAGGCAAGAATGTCACTAAACATCCTACAACACACAGGAAAGTGTCCCACAAGACTTACTCAAAACATTAATAGTGCCAAGGTTGGGAAATTCCGATCAGGATAGAATTACAAGATTACCAGAATGTTCAAGGCTATATCTGCACTCTTCCCTTTCTGAGGACTTTTTTTTGTTCTTTAATATTTACTTAGTACTTCTTTTCTGGCCATTCCTAGGAGCTACACAGAATAATGAAGAACCTTTGACATTTCCAGATTTGCTTGTGATATACATTCATCAAGCCCAAACCCCCTGGAACTTCATTTTTCATAGTAGTCTGTATAATGGCTAACATTGCATGAACAGCAGAGTGTGACTTTCTCTGTCTGGCACTGGGGGAAAAGCTTTAACTTTTTTTTTCTTTTCCACTAGGGCCCTCATTGAGTTTTCTACTGGATGAAAAAAATTATTCTTAAGTGTGTTTTCTGTTATTTTAAAAAAGACATTTAAATAAAGAGCTTATTTCCAGACCCTCAGTGTGTGCCTTTCCCCACAACCTAACAAAATGATACACAACGAAGCACAGACGTTCTTTGCTATCGGTCTCAACTCTGATTGGAGCATTCCAAGCTCCTGAGAGTCACTGATTCATATAGACACTAACAAACTCTGCAAAAAATGACTTAAGCATCAAAATTCTGATTTTTTATTCTGAGTAGGAATATCCCAGGCCAATAACTATTAGGCAAAATCTCCTGCTCTTTCCCTCCAAAGGAAGGGCATATACTGCACCTAATTCCTTTAAGAAGGTATTTCGGAAGACAAGGACTGAAATATAAATGGTAAAAGTTGACACCAATGTAAGAACCACAACCACTTCCATTACTAGAACACTCAGTATTAGTCACTGGACCCTTTATACACACTACCTCTAATGGTCACAACACCCGCATCAAATAGAAATCACACCCTTCTACATAAGGGGAAAATGAGGCTCCAAGAGCTTATGTCATCTCCCAAGGTCAAAGAGCCCTGGAGTGGCAAAGTCTCCCTGCACAGCAGAATGACCAATGACCAAAGCACTAATAACCAAAGCACCAATGCATCTGCTTGCTGGGCTCTGCTCCCTTCACCCCCCAGTTGTTTTCCCGCTTGGAAGGGTTATTTTTTTTTTTTTGCTGTTTGTCCATTCCAAGAAGAAAGCAAAGAGAGCAGCACTGTGCATCTATGGAGGAGCAGGGGCTCAGGTGCACTTACAGGAGTGTTTGCTCAAGTTCCTGTAGCCTCCAGGGGTGGCTGGAAACTAAGGCTTCATTCCATTCCCAGCCTGCGACCTTGAGTTATCATTCAAAGTGGATTTTGGAAAAGGGATAAGAGAGATGTGAAAGCCCAGAGATATTTGAAAGGGTGAACTCTAACTCCAATACTAATATATCAAGGCATTAGGATTCTCTTTCTCGTTTATCTCATTTCCTTACATTTAAAGTTCGCTCTGGGTGTCTCAGAAATGAGCCGAGGAGGACATGGAGTTCAGTAACCATCTCTAACACAAGTCTCGCATTGTCCTGCATCCCATCTTCCCCCGCAGGGAAGACAGTGACCTCCTGCCAAATTATCAGGCTGAATCTTTGTTCCTGGTCACCTGTGTGCATGAAATGATCTTTCTTCCTGTTCATTTTGTACAATGGGGTGCTAAAAGGCACAAATCCAGGGCTGCTGCAATCTGTGTTTATCTCTGAGCATTCAGCATTGGGTTTTAAAGCACTAGTCTTTTCAGGTGATGTTTCTGTGTCAGATTCCAACATTATTTACAGCCGACTCTGCAGCCTTGCAGGTTTTGATAAGGGTGGACTTAAGTGTGATGGACAGATGAGAATGAGAACAAAATAGAAGAACTGTTTGCTTCATAGGAATAGCAATGGGTGAGAGATGGTGTTTGGCGCTAAGCCTCAGTGAATAGAAGACCTGTTTTCCAATTCTATTTCTCAATGGCAAAGTAAGATGGGTGGAAAAAAAAAACACCTGCTTTTACACCTCTACTCATATTCTCTCCTCTCCCTCCTTCCAAGTCAGAGAAGCAGATAAACCAAAGAGTCTACCCAACCATCCAGCAAGATCCTATTAGCTATGCGTTTGAGGAATGAAGAAAAGGGGTAGGAGATGAGATGGATGCTTAAATTATCCAAATTTTTAATGTGGTATATCTTAATGTGCAGTCCACAGATGAGCTGCATCAGAATTCCCTGGGGAGCTGATTAAACATCCATATTCCTAGGCCCTCACTCAGGAATATGGAGTTTGTATTTCACTGACCCTTCAGGTGAGAGATGTAGATGTTCATTGAAGGGGGAGATCCTGCTCTATGGGTGTAGCCGAAGGTTCCCCTCTAAGTACATGTGCTGAAACCTCAGAGTGTTAAGATAGTTATGCCACCTGCCCCCCATCCCATCTCTCCCCTCTCCAACCCTCCCATCTGCAGGGAAAAACCTCAGGAGAGTTTACCTGGTCTGATGGGGCTCTGCATACAGTTCGGAGACGGGATGCCAGGGTGGATGGGAGCAGAGGCCCGGCTGCTGAGGTCCATGACCGAAGGGGCGGCGGAGGAGGCCGGCTGCAGCCCTGGAGGGTGAGGGCTGTGGTCATGCTGAGACGGGCTGGGGGGAATGCCATTTTCCGACAAAAACTCCTCCAGGTCCATGTACTCCAACTGGAAAGTATCTCCGTCATAGGGAAGGGTTTTGTCCCATAAGGTGGGCCCCAAGAACGCCGACTGGGGGACCGTCGGGCTGTTGCTCTCATCGTCCAGCTTCTTTTCCTTGTCTTTATCTTTACTAAATGCTGCAGAACAAGGGAAAGTTGGGCTTTAAAAAAAAGAAGGAAGGAAAAGTCGCTCCTTACCACCCTTCCTGGCCTCTGTTACAAAATACTTCTCAGGAACACCAGGGTCCTCTGGTTGCTGTCTTTTGTCGATCTAGAGTTAAAAGTTCAGGCAGGACATGGATCTCTGCCTGTTTCTTAACATCTTCCTATTTACTTTGGAAAGAAAGCACTAGTCTGTAGGACAGGGCGACGGGCTGATCTAGTATAAAAACAAGAGGACCGTCTTCAGTGCATTATTGGAGATGAGCAAATGAAACCTAAAATGGGAAAGCAACACCCGGGATTACATGCAACCGCTGTGATTTTTAAGAAAATCGCCAATAACCTGACTTGACTTATCTTTCAGAAATTTACCGCAGTAAAAGCTAGTGAGTTGCTGCTCTTAATCTTTAGTAAAACAGAACTCTTTACTTTTCTCTGATACCATGTGTTGAGTACCTACTCTACTCCGAAAGCCATTGGGGTACATAAGACCTACTGTTTGTTTCAAAAGCCATTGGGGTACACTAATTGTTTTTGTTTTTGTTTTTTTTACAAAAGGAGTAAATAGTGTTTTCTTTTAATCTTCCCCAACACTGAAGTATTAACCAGTCTAAAAAAAAATAATAATCTATGCAACCTGTCAAAAGCAGAGCAATTGGAGAAGGTGAGTTATTTTACATACCTCTGATGGAAGTATGCAGCTATCTCCTAACTGGAAATACTGCTCACCAGATTAGGTTTTTAATAGGTGCGCTGGATTTTGCCAATTCTAGTACTCAGGCGTGGGTGGAATCTGGGATTAAGGAATTTGCTTCTGAGTTTTTTTTATCTCAGAGAAACACAGCCTCCACCACCTTCCATTCTAACCCTCTACAGTCTCATCCTATGATCTGGTTTAAACACCCACATATGCGAAAGCCTGCCGGCAGCCCCTCCCCCCCCAAGTGCTATTCCTTAAGAGGGGGCTATGATCTGCACAGTGCAACCAAACACACCAATTCTTGCAATGCAACAGGTTGTCTTTCCTAGGAGAGAAGATGCAAATATTTCCAAGCTATTTGCAGCTAAATAATCTTTCAAGACTTTATGCATGTGAACCGTGAACCCCTGCAAGATTCACATGTGTGGCTCTGATATCAAACGCACGGAACAGCAACGGCCCAAATGACAGATCCCTGGGGGCAGCAGCTGGGTCCCAAGCCTTGTCCCCATAAACGCCCCCCCCCCACACACACACTCACAACCTCTCCTTGCGCCACAGCCAAGGTTGCCTAGGGAAGGTTTGGGACTTACCGAGAAAGGGAGCAAGCCAGAGGAGGCTCCTGCGCGCGGTTACACGTGAGCCTGCTCAGCTCTCCCCTCCCACCAAGAAAAGTGCACCGGCAGAGTGTCAGCGCGAGAGGCGTGCTCGGCTTCCCGCCGAGAGACCACTCCCCCCACCTGCCCCCACCGCCCCGTCTGAATTATCCTGCTGCGGGAGAAAATGCGTCTCTGCTCACAACTCCTGAGTTCCCAATACTAAACTGTAACAGAGGCAGTAACACAATTCCAACACTTAGGTTTAGCCAGGAGACCCCCTCGCTCGAGCTTCCAATCAGGACCAGGCCCCTGATTCCTTCTCCCCTGTTCGGGAGGTTCGGCTCTCCAGCAGCCTTTTCTCTCATTCATCGGAAGCAAACAATCCCGAACTGTCAAGTTTACCTTCCACCTGCGCCGCAGAAGCTAGACCCCAGCAGGCTAGGCCAGGTCCCCAGCGCTATTTTAAATGATGGTCTAGAGAGATTCCCCCCTTTTATTGAGGAGGAGGAAGGAGATGGGTGAGCTCTTCCACGTCCTCAAAGCGGGGCTGGGGCGCAATGGGACAGGGAGGGAGGGGATGGATGCTCCAGCCGGCTAATAGGGGTGCCTGGCCAAGGAGGGGGACCCCAGGATCGTCCCTTTCCAGACCGGGGCAGTCGGGAGGGAAGGAGCGGCGGCGGCCGCGGTAGCGCTCACCGTCTTCGTGATGAAGGGGGAGCTTCAGCGGGTTCTCCAGCAAGGACCTGAGCACGCCGTAGGGAGGCGGGATAAAGGTGGGGTTCAAGGGGAGCTGTCGGGACATTTTCTCCATCGCGATGCACTCAATGTTTTTTTCTTTAAAAAGAAAGCCCCTCGAAATGTTGCTGAGCTTTTCCTCCGTTCTTGGCCAAAAGTACTCGTTTTCAAAGCGGTGGAAACAAGGGAAGAAAAAAAATTACTTATATCTTTATAAATACATCTGCATAAAAATATTTTTTTTTAAAAAATTAAAAACAACTTTCGGGTTCTCTATGCAGACAGTCCCAGGAGAGCGCGCCAAGTGCCCGCGGGCTCCTCGGTCACGCGCAGGATGCTCTCACCTGCTTCGAACCCCTCGTCTTGCAAAATGTTCAAAATTGCAAAAAAGAAAGAAAAAAATTGCAGACGGCTGCAGAAAGGGAGAAGGAACCGCACCAGCCCCAGCCCCTGGTGCAAGCACCCTAGGCAGCGCGCCGTCCCACCCCACCCCCCTCCCCGCGCCGGCCACCACTGCTCCCCGCGCTCCGCTGCCCCGCAGCGCCGGCTCAGCGAATCCGGCCACCCATGTGCCGCGGCCCTGACAAGAGTGACGTCAGAGCCCGCACCGCGCGCCGATAGGCGTGCAGGGGTGGGGCCCCGAGCGGCCCCGCCCACCCGCCCCGCCCTGCCGGTGCTGCGTGGTTAGCCTCGCCGCGCGCGTTGATTTTCTGGACCTTGGGGCGCTGACAGGCTGCTCGCAGAAAGAAACAGGTGACAACTTTCCCGAGGCAGTTGACCTGAGTTCAGAATGTGTATATATTCAGGCTAATTCTCAAATGGACACATCGCTGCAAGATACACACACACACACACACACACACACACACACACACATATACACACATACATACACATATGTATGTATATGTATGTTTTTTGTCAGAGTGGGAAGAGAAATGAGGAATTTATATTAGTAATTTTCAACCTAGTAATAAACTGGGAAGTTTATAAAAACCCTGATGCCTAGGTGGCACCCCCGATCAATTAAATTAGATCCTCTGAGGTGATATTCAGGCATCAACAGGTTTTGAGGGTTTGTTTTGGTACTGGGGATTGAATGCACGGGCATTCTGCCTTCAAGCCACACCCCTCGACTCTATTTTATTATTTATTTTGAAACAGGAGCTCACTAAGTTGCTGAGGGTCTAGCTAAGTTGCTGAGACTGGCTTTGAACCTGAAACCCTCGTCTCAGCCTCCCAAGTACTGGGATTACAGGTGTGTACCACCACATCTGGCTGCATCAATAATTTTTAAAGTTCTCTAGGTGGTTCCAAAGAGCACCCAAGTTTGAGAAAGACTGGTTTAGATTGAATTGAAGGTAAAGACTTTATTTCTCCTTGCCCCAGCCAAGCTTAGCACCTTCTTCCTTATCCGGGTGCTCAACAGAACGCAAAACCTGGGCTTTGTGTAACAACATCATTAGGCGCACTCAAAAGGCCCGGCTTTTCATGGTTCTCTGCACAACCATCCAAAAATTACTTCCTAGAAGTCCAAATGGGATGTAAAAAGTAGAATGGAGAAGGTGCTGTGCGCTGCCTCCCACGCTGTCAGGGGAGTACTGATGAACTATTTCCTGAACTGGCACAAAGGCAGGAGAGAGACATACATACTGAATGGGATTTGGGGAGTATTTACACTAGAGGAGTATAGGACCCAGAACAGCTGTGCTCAGGTCAAGTTACAAGGTCTGCACAGTAATTAAGATAATTTGTAAAGTATTTCTTAAGAACGTCTCAGCACTCTTGGTTGAAGCTGCAATTGCAGAGCCTCTCTGGGCCATGTTGACCCCGAGGCTGGTCCCCTCCACCCTCCACAGTACTGTGCACACCCCCAGGTGTGGAGTGGAACTCTTGAATTGCTGATACCCAGCCTCAAGGGCCTGGAGAGCTGAGCACTGACCTGTGTCGAAAGGGAACCCTCCTCCCCACATCCTTGTTTTGTTTTGTTTTGTTTTGTTTTTGGTACTGGGGATTGAACTCAGGGACATTCTACCTCTGAATTAAATCTCCAGCCCTATTTTATTTCTTATTTTGAAACAGGGTCTCACTAAGTTGCAGAGGGCCTCACTAAGTTGCCAAGGCTGGCCATGAACCTGTGATCCTCCTATCTCAGCCTCCCAAGTAATGGGATTACAGGCATGTACCACCAAGCCTGGCACATTCCTTCTGAGAATAGAATCGCTTGACCTGGGGAAGGGTCTGCAAGAATGAATGGGCATAGGTTAAAGAAAATCTTATGTCAGGGAGACATAAAGACCTTCGTGACTATAGGCTGAGTCCCTGGGGTGGGAGGTGGAGTCTTAGTAGGTTTGTTTCTCTGGAGCCCCTTCCACATGAGGTAGTTGCAAGAGAGGGGACGCCCATAGTCAGAAGACCAGGAGGGCCACAGAGGGGGCAGGATATACCTGGCAATGTGACTCTGGCAAGCACTCTCCTGGCCCCGAGGACACAGATCTGGTGACTGCTACATTTTCTTGCTCTAAAATTATGACAAAAAGGTACCATTCTAAGTGAGGTGCTATTGTAGTAGTTCAGATTCCAGAAACATCAGACTTTTTAGTTAATGCCACATGTATTTATTGAGCACCACTATATGCCAGTGACTATGCTGGGACTGAGGAGAAAAAGGTGAATAAGACATAATCTTAACCCTTAAGAACTCCAAGTTTAGGGCCTGGTGTATAAGCAAGCATTGTGATATAGACTTAAAAGAACAATGTAAACTGGGCACAGTGGCGCATGCCTGTAATCCCAGTACTTGGAAGGCTGAGACAGGAGGATCACGGGTTTGAAGCTAACCTTAGCAGTTTAGTGAGACTTTGACTACTTAGTGAGACCCTGCTTCCAAATAAAAAATAAAATAGGGCTGAGAGTGTAACCCAGAGGTAGAAGGCCCCTAACTGCAATCCCCAGTACCAAAAAATAAATATATATAGCACAGCTGGAACCTAAGGGTCTTTCATGAACCTTCCAAATTCTTCAGTTCTATTTTGTTTCATTCAAGAAGGGACTTCCTTTCCACTATCTTTTTGGAGAGGAAGAAGCCATTTCCTGACTTGATTCCTCCACATTACTGTAAGTTCATAAATTAGGATGCTTGAGAGCATCCTCTCCACCTGGTTAGAAATAGATTACAGATTCTGGGTGCTCAAAAGAACAGAGTCTTGACTTTGTGGAACAGTCCTCTAATACCACTCAGTGCACCCAAAGGGCCCGCTGCTCCTGGTTCTCTTCACTCTCTCACCTCCCCATGTCTCCAGACACGAGCTCAAGCCCTTTCTTACTCAAGGCACCTGCTTTCCGAAAGCAATCTGTGCCTTGCCTCCTGCCTCCTGAGAGGGCCTGCCACTGTAGCTTGGAAATTACATTGTGTATTGCAAATAGATAAACTGGCATTGCGGTCTCTTGGGAAATTGGTTCATGTAATTCAATTCCCCTGAGTTGGATCAACTCTGAATATGGACCAGAGGGAGGAGGCCCAGCCCATTAGACCAGGGAGACTCCCTCTCCCTTCTCTCTAGCTCAGCCTTCTCTACTCCAAGTGCTTTTGCTAGTGCCTTAAAATCATAAACATTGACTTGTTCTCAAACTAGCTCCATCCCTTAAAATAAATGAAATTGGTACATCTTTCCTTCTTCAGCTATATGGCTATTTAAATTTAAATGGTATCTTTCATTAAACTATGGACATTCTCTCTCCCTCCTTCCCTTCTCTCCTCCTGCCTTTCTGTGTGTGTGTGTGTGTGTGTGTGTGTGTGTGTGTGTGTGTGTGTCTCCCACAAGGAGTGATAGATGGCTTCTCAGGTAAGAGGGAATAGAGCAATAGAAGAAAAAAAATGTTATACTGGTTAGATAATAATGTTACATTGCTCTTCATAAGAGAAGGGGCTCCCTTGGGCTAATTCTTAATGGTCATATCTCTGCAAATTAGCACAAAACTCAACCTGCACATGTATCCAGAGATAACCACCCCTCACAAACACTTAGCACTTGTCCATTCCCAAAGCCCCTCTACGAGTGTCATGTCACTTAGGCCTGACAAGTCCATGAAAAAAGTAGTGGTTCCAGTTTTTTATTGATGTGTAACAATTGTCTCTAAAACCTAGTGGCTTAAAAACAACAATCGTTTTATTATTTCTTGTCATTCTGGGCTCAGCTGTGATACTGGCATGGCTGGCCTCTTTGCTTCCTGTAGTGTCAAGGACTCTCTCTTTTCACATGGTCTCCTTACACAGTCTTTCTATGCGTTCTTTCCAGCAGAGTAGTTAAACTTCTTACAGCTCCCCAGGTGTGGTGGCCCACACTGGTAATCCCAGTACTTGAGAGGCTGAGACAGGAGGCACAGGGTCAAAGCCAGCTGTGCAAGGTAAATTGGCAAGACCCTGTTTCAAAATTTAAAAACGAATAAATAAAACAGGGATGAAGGCATAGCTCAGAGGTAGAGCACCTCTGGGTTCAATCCCCAGTACCACAAAAACAAAACAATAATTTCTTACAGCTCAGGGCTGCTGAGAGCCAGCAATCTAGCATAAGTCCCAATGTGCAATGCTCAGCAAGCCTTTGCTTGCTATTTTACCACTAGCCAAAGCAAGATACATGACTAAGTCTTGAGTCAATATGGGAAGGGACTAACTGGGCATGGAAGATGGGTGGCATAGTTCAATGTAACCATGTACCTCAGCCATTCTATTATTTTATCTTCATGTGAAGGCAAATGATATCAGAGAGTTTATCAAATATCACTGGGTCTTTTGGCTGAACGTTTCAAGTGTCACTGGTTGAATACATGTCCATTCATTCATTCAGTGCCAGTTTAAAAGAACTATGTGTGCAGCTGTGGTAGGTGTGATGCAAAGATTAATTCTATGCAGCAAGAGATGTGCAGATGGGAGAAATCCTCACAGTTTGGCTAGGGGTACAGCATGTGCAGCCACGTGCACTGTGGAAAATGATGTTCTAAACATAGAAAGGGTGCTGAAGGCACATGGACTCAAAGGAGATTTGTTTTCAGGAGAATGCTTACCTGTTTCTGCCAGTTTTCCTTCTCTATGCCTTTACCCATCTCATCCACTTCTGGAGAGCCCTCTTTTCCTATTTCCATCCCTGACTTCCACAGGTACTAATAATACTGTACATTCTTAACATCCTGATTTGAGGAACCTTGCTGATCACTCTTCTTTAAACCCTTCAGTTGGCTTTTCAAAGAAGGAGACATAGCAGAGGCTCCAGAATGACCACAGAAAGAAAGGTTTCTCAAAATCCACTTCTTAGAAGATGCCAGTGCCAGATGTGAACTCGGCCCCCTCTTTTTTTTTTTTTTTTTGTCTCTGAAGTTCTGGAAATCAGCCAGTGGCTTCCACCTATCCTGTCATTTTAGGGGTTTCAATAGTGAGGTTAAGTAGGAGAGTCTTTTTTGCATCATGGTGGGGCAGATGTGAGGCAGCCATCTTGGCGCCGGCCCCGAAAGCTGCAGGGAGATCTTTGCAGCATGAGAATCCTCTGTGCTTTAGATCCCAGGAGTGTGAAACCTAGTCCAGCACATAGTGCCTGCCCCCGTGCTCTCCTGGGGCTGGGAGCCTGGAGTAGACACAGGTAAGTGATGTGATTATGAAGGACTTTGTACCCCAGTGAGCCAAAGTTCTAGATGAACCTGTTTGTCCTGTTGCCAGAAGGGGAACTTTATCCCGGGAATTAATTCAGAAGTGAAAGATATCAATATGCTTAACCTAGGCATGCCCCTCCTCTTCTTCCTGAAACCTCTAGCTCAGCTAAAATACTAAAAAGGAAAATTATGTTTCATTAACTTAACTACTGCAGACCCTCAAACCTAGTCTCTGGGTGCAGGGATACGCAAACCACAAACAAAACAAAATCAAAACATTTGAGTCGGGCATGGTGGCACATGCCTATAATCCTAGGATTTGGGAGGCTATAACAGGAGGATCCAGGTTTGTGGTTAGCCTCAGCAATTTAGTGAAGCCCTCTGCAACTTAGTGGGACCCTGTTTCCCAATAAAATAGGATTGGGAGTTTAGCTCAGAGGCAGAAGGCCCTTGGGTTCAATCCCCAGTACCATAAACACACACAAAAAAAGAACATTTTTTTTAAGGAATGCTAGGCCCTTCTTTAAAGGATGACTCTTGCAAAGGATCATGGCTAGGCTTTTCCTCACTTTCCCTAAGTTTTGAGTTGCTCTGGTAAATTAGATTGACAAAGACTAAAATAGATGAGTATAAGAGGTATCAAACCAGGCATGTATATGTATTTAAAATCAGAGGGTAGTAGGGTTTATGAATGTGTGATAGGAAGGAAGATGAAGGAAAACTGTGTAGAAAAACAAGAAAGAAAATAATATATGTGGTAAAGGGAGGGGGAAAAAATCAGCTAGGCATTGTGGCACATACCTCTGATCCCAGGACTTGGGAGGCTGAGACAGGAGGATTGCAAATTCGAGGACGTCTCAGCATCTTAACCAGACCGTTAGCAACTTGGCAAGAACCTGTTTCAGAATAAAAAGGGTGGAGTGTATAGTTCAGAAATAAAAACCCCTGGATTCAATACTAAAAAAGAAAGGGAAGGAAGGAAGGAATGAATGAAGGAAGGGAGGGAGGGAGGGAGGGAAGAAGGGAGGAAGGAAGGGTCGGAGTAGAATGAGCATAGGGTTTGGAGCCAGAAGGAATATTTATCAGAGATTAACTATGTTCTGGCACAGTATCAACCCTTTTCTACAAATTACCTCATTTATGACTTGCATTGGCGGTGTAAGGTACATGGCATTACCATCCTATTTTATGGGGATATGAGGCTCTCACGATGTTCCCATGGCCGCTTAATACACAGACAGGCTATGAATTAACAGCAGCTCCACTTGACTCCCAACGGGTACACTTTCAACCTCCATCCATTTATTTACTGGATGGAGGTTGAAAGTGTGCCCCTGCAACAAATTCACTGGGCTTCCAGCTAGTTCATTTCCTGCCTCTGTCCCGTGACCTTGGCTAACCTCTCTGATCTCAGTTTTCTTTGTGTGAGCTGTAAGCTGATGCCTGTGTTTCCCAACTCACAGAAGTGCTGGACAATTCTAAGACAGCAGGCATATGGCGGTGCTTGGTAAATTATGATGAGGCGATGGTGAGGGCTTGTTATTCAGGATATTTTTGAGTTTTCTGGTTTCTCTGCTCTTTTGTAGCGATGTTCCCACCTATGAATCTATGCATCTGTTTATTTAGCCCATGATACTAGAAGCTACTTTCCATCTCAACAAGCATATCCATTTTTCTTCTCATCCTTTTCTCCCTCTCACCAGGGGCAACTGTATTCTTTAGCTCCCAGTCTCCAAAAGAAAAGTAGATTCCAGATAGCCCTTCAGGCAGAGTAGGGAAGGGATGCCCATATCCCATATCTTACTAAAGGGTGAAGGAACAGACATCGGTTGGCTAAGTAGCTCTTTAAAATTATTTCGATTCTAGCCAACAGAGCTGAAGGTAGAAAGTGGAGCCATAGAGGAAAGGAATCACCATGACTCAGAACCTATTATTTAATTTGCTCAGAATCCAGTGTTGCTCTGCTTTACCAAAATTGACTTGGAGCAGCCACATTCTAAAATGTCATTTCCAAATATCAGGTAATTGGAGTTTATTATTAGATCAAACGGGAGGAGGAGGGGAGGATTACAGAACGGTGCTAAGACCATGCATGCTATCACACACCAAGTATTTCCAGGACCCAGGCATCCTGCAGACCTGGGAAGAACAGGAACAATGGCCTAGCATCATGCAGGGACTTAGGACCAAATTCCCTCCACTCATTGTGTCCTAATCCCAAGATGATGGTGTTGGCTCATCAACATTGTCATCATCCTCTCTGAAGTTCCTGGGGTTTCATGCGAGCCATGTCCTAGTGACTGACCAACCTCGTGCCTGTAAATGGGTGTCTTTCTTGAAACATCACTAATGGGTTCAACAACTAGAGGCCAAGGCAGCTGGTTAACCCAGATACGTGTCACGTGCCATGTGCAACCAGGTTAGCCTGGCCTGGCTTTCCTTTAGAAAAGAGCTCTTTCTCAGGAGCATGCCAGGTATGTTGAACTTCAAGCAGTACTTAAAATTCATGCAGCCGGGCGTGGTGGTGCACGCTTGTAATCCCAGTACTTGGGAGGCTGAGACAGGAGGATCCGGGTTCAAGGCCAGCTTCAGCTACTTAGTGAGGCACTCTGCAACTTAATGAGACCCTGTTTCAAAATAAAGAATAAAAAATAGGACTGGGGGTATATTCAGAGGTAGAATGCCCCTGAGTTCAATCCACAGTACCGCAAAAAAAAAAAATTCATGTGACCTGGACAGTGTGTCCCCTGCCTCATGGGGCTACTCTCTGTGGGAGCTTTCTGACTGAGCACGGACTCAGAACCAAGGAAGTGAGTGTGATGACCTTAATGGCATGAGGCAGTGCCAGCCCAGCAGAGTGCACACATCACTGCTGAGTCCTCCTTTCCCATGGAGGAAGTGTGTGGACTGGGACATTTCCACCATAGGGACTTGAAGCCAGGCGAGTCATGCAGGAGGAAGACACCTGAAAGGTCTTGCTTGGCCCAAGGTGGTTTTCCATTTTCTTACTCACAAATGGACAGCCACCCTCTGAGGTTACGTTCTTCCCACTCATGATGCCTGGCAGGCATCACATCTGCTGGTCTTCGCACAGTGCCGGAGGCAGCATTCCTGACTCTTTGGACTCCAATTTCACTAGGTTCCAAGCACACCATTCCCCATCTGTTAATGCATTTTGATGTCAGGCAGGGAACATTAAGATTGATGGGCTTTCAGCAGCTCTGTTTCCCTGAGACGACAACCTTGTCGTCTTCTCCTTGATACACGTGACACTGGCTGGGTTGTGCACTGTGTTGGGCTGTAGGATGAGGTCAGAGAGGGAGGAACATGGTCAGGGAGTCCATCAGTCAGGTGAGGAGACAGCAATTTAGCCAAATCCCTAGTTCAGGGTGGTGTGCATCACTGACAGATAAGGAGAAAGGGACTATGAAGGAAAAGTGATTAACTCTGAAGGGGTTGGGAAAGTCTTTGTAGAAGAGCCTCCCGGAAGGTTTTGTAGATAGACTAGGAGTAGATCAAGGAGGAAGGGATGGGAGAGGCATGGCAGGACCGGATACACAGGCAGGAGCAGCCCAGTTTAAAGTACAAGCTGTTCAGATTTCTGGAAAGTAAAGTTTACTAGAGGAAGAACGACCCTGAAGATTGGAACAATAATCACTAGTACTTGCAAAGCACTGACATGGCCAGGAACTGTGCTAAAAGGTTTGCAAGCATCATTGCAAGTCTTTTTTTTTTTTTTTTTTTAAACTGGGGATCGAACCCAGGAGCACTCTACCTCTGAAATACACTCTCAACCCTTTAACTTTTTATTTTGAAGCAGGGTCTCACTAAGTTGCTAAGGTTGTCTTCAAACCTGTAATCTGCTTTCTCAGCCTTTTAAGGACTAGGATTACAGTCGTGTACCGCTAAGCCTGGCTCATTAAAAGAACCCTGGGAGACAAGTTCCAATGTTAATTACTGGTGAATTCTTGGTTGCTTCATAGTCCAAAGTCAAGCTGGCTGAGACAAATGAGGGAGCTTTGAAGGCTTCTCCATTGTCTCTTGGTCATTTCTTCTCTGTGTTGTTGTCATTCTCTGTAAAAAGCTTCCTCCACACACCAGAGTGTGCAACATCCAAGAGTTCAGAAATTTTACATCCTTCATCAGAGGAGGGCTGTTCTCTTCCTCAGTTTTACTTAAAAAAAAAAAAAAAAAAAAATCCTAAGCCAGGCATGGTGGTACATGTCCGTAACCTCAGTACTTGGGAGGCTAAGACAGGAGAATCTCAGGTTCAAACAACTTAGCATGCAACTTAGTGAGGCTCTCTAAACTTAGCAAGACCCTGTTTCCAAATTAAAAAAAAAAAAATAGTGCTGAGGGTGTAGCTCACAGGTAAAATTCTCCTGAGGTATAGAGCCATTTTACCAAAAATGCATCAGAGGTATAATGCACACACACACACACACACACACACACACACACACACACACACACACAAAGAAAGGAAAGGAAAAGAAAGAAATTCTAAAGAATAGTTTAGATAAACCAGCCGGACGTGGTGGCGCATGCTTGTAATCCCAGCATTTGGGAGGCTGAGACCGGAGGATCCCGGTTCGCGGCCAGCCTCAGCTACCTAGTGAGGCACTCTGCAACTTAGTGAAACTCGGTTTCAAAATAAAGAATAAAAAATAGGGCTGGGGGTGTAGCTCGTAGGTAGAATGCCCCTGAGTTCAATCCCCAGTACCGCAAAAAAATAAAAAAGAATAGTTTAGATAAACCCAGTTTAAGGCATACTTATTCTGGATTAATTAGCAATGTCCTGGGGATGGGAAGAATGTGACCACTCCAATTAGGACCAATGGTTAGAGTGGAAAGAGGAGCAATTTCCAAGAGAAGGGCTCCTGGGAAGACAAGAAAAAAAAAAAATGCACATGCCTGTAAAGGGGCCCATTCTGGAGCTTCCAACTCTGGCAGCTAGCAGGTGGCCTGTTTCAAAGCTGACCATTTTTTTTTCCTTCTTCCCTTCTTTTTGTCCTTCTCATTTCCTTTCCTTCTCTCTCTCTGTTAGCAAGTAATATATTTTATAATTTACTGATGGCAGGAATAAAGAACTTGTCTTACATTGTCATGCTATGTTTATATGTAAAGTTATTAACGCCAATTTCAATAATACATACAGGGAGGGGTGGGAGCAGGTGGGATCCAGAGGGACGCACCGAGGGCTGTGTGCAAGTGTCTATCACTCCAAACCTCATTATGATGCCTAGTTACAATGCGCCAATAAAAGTACATTAACAAAGATAAAAAAGAACTGGTGCCCATGAGTTTGAGGAACTCATCTCAAGGACAGTGTGGGCATGAATTGTGTCTTTCCAATAAGCACACGTGTGTGACCCAGAAGTGCTAGCTCTTAAAAGGCACATTTGTAGCCGGGTGTGGTGGTGCACGCCTGTAATCCTAATGCTTGGGAGACTGAGACAGGAGAATCACAGGTTCAAGACCAGCCTCAGCAACTTAGTGAGGCCCTTAGCAACTTAGTGAGAGCCTGTTTCAAAATTAAAAATAAAATAGAGTTGAGGGTTATAGCTCGGAGGTAGAATGTTTTCTTTCTTTCTTTTTTTCCCCCGTGAATGGAAATTCACTGTTTTTTCCAGTTTGCTGGCAAATCAATAAAATTTCTTTTTCCCTCTTTCCAAAGACTTGTCCCAATTGTTTGATTCGCAAGGTGGGGCCAGCACTGAATTTTTGGTGCTCACTGCCTTCTTTGTCTTATTGATGTAGATACCATAGCTTACAGAGGCTTCGTAACAGGTTGAAGTCACACAGCTGGTACAAGGCAGACACAGATCCAACCTAAGTCTAGCTCAGTGATTCTCAGGAGCAAGACTCCGGGGGCTCCAATCTTGGCTCCACCATCTGTGAGATGGGTGACTTTGGGCAAGTCACTTAGCTTTTCAATGCTTCGAGTTCACCAACTGTGAAATGAGAATAGTCATTGCACTGACCTCAGGTGAGGATAGAGTGCGTTAATGCACCTGAAGAAATAAGCCAGCACCTGGCTCCGAGGAGGAGCCCCACAGAGGTGGCATGCCCTCTCACTTCGTGCTGGTTTTCTTCTCTTCATATGATGGACAGCCATCTCAACCTCCAGGGCCCCACTCAGCTGCCACTCCTTGTCAAAACCTCCCTGATGTCCCCAGACAAAGCCAGTCCTGAAACTCTTGCTTTTCTGTCCCTCCCTCGCCTCACCTCGTCTGCAAGGGTGTGGTTCCTTTCTCTTGATATTCGCCATTCCACAGAACACCACCTCATTTCATAAAGACATTCAATCATTGTTTTAAGGCTAAATCTGTGGATTCTGTAGGGACAATGCCAAAATTCAGAGTCCCCTGCCTGGGGGCTTTCAAAGGACTGATTGGTTTGCTGACGGATTGCTTTTTTTCACTCTTGTGTTTCCACCCTGCCCACTTCAGAAGGAGTGAAAAATATCATCTATTGAGTTCAGCAGTCTGGCCCTTTCTCCCTCGCCTGGCAGCTTTTATCCAAATCCCAATGCCAGTGGTTTTGTTATCAGTGCTTCCCAGATTCTTCATTACCTCTCCAGCTTGGGTTTCTGTTTACGTGCTATGATTTAACCCTGACCATTCACCTCTCCTTCCTTATTCATTTTTGTGCACACCAGATCCTAATGGTTTCCTATCCAGCTGAGACCTACTGTCATGTTTTCATCCTCGTGGCTCCTATTGCTACCTAGTTAGTGCTTAAGTAATTACAAGTCTCCGGTAACTAATAATCTGGGTATCTTGTACCACTGCTGAAGTGTACTGGGTACTTTGCCAACAGCCTATGAGATTTCCGTTTTTCTGAGGAAGGAGGAGAAGGAGGAGGAGGAGGAAGAGGAGGAGGAGGAGGAGGAGGAGGAGGGGGGAATGAAGAAAGGAAGGAAGGAAGGAAGGAAGGAAGGAAGGAAGGAAGGAAGGAAGGAAGGAAGGAAGGAAGGAAGAAAATTTGCCATTTTGAGTCAGCTCAGTCCTGACAGACAAAAGCCAGACTGGTACTTGGGAGGCTGAGACAGGAGAATCACAGGTTTGAGGCCAGCCTCAGCAACTTGGTGAGACCCTGTTTCAATTTTTTTAAAAAAGGTCTAGAGGTAGAATGCCCCAAGGTTCAATCCTCAGTACCAGCTGGGTGTGATGGCTCATGCCTATAATACAAGGAAGACTGCAGGTTTGAGGTCAGCCTCAGCAATTTAGTGAGAACCTCATCAACTTAGCGAGACTCTGCTTCAGAATAAAATAAGGAAAGAACTGGGGTAAAGCTCAGAGGTAGAATGCACCTGGCTTCAATCCCCAGTACCCCCCCCCCAAAAAAAAAAGACAAAGGGATACTCAAGTGCTCTTTATAAGTAGCTGTTAAAATGCAAGTTCCTGGGCCTTCTGCTAAAGATTCTTGTTCGATGTCTATGGTAGGGTGTGAGTATCTGCTTTTAAAATAAGGTTTCTAGTTTTCTAGAGCTACACTAACAAATTACCACAGTCTTGTTGTCTGAAACTATGGAAGCTTTTCTCTTAGAGTTCTGGGAGCCAGAAGTCTGAAATTGAGGGATCAGCAAGGCCACCTCCTCCAAGGCTCCAGGAAAGAACCCTTCCTCATGTCTTCCCACTTGGTTGGCTCAGGCACTCCTTGGCTTCTGGCCGCACCACTCCAGTCTGTGCCTCTGTCTTCACATGACCCTTCCTGGATGCCTATGGGTCTCAAATCTCCCTTTCTCTTCTCTTGTATAGGGACATGAGTCATTGGTTAAATACACGTGAAATACAAAGTGAGTTTATTTTGATCCTATTTCCAATTAGGCTCACATTCCCAGGATCTATGGGTAGGACACAGCTTTAGGGGAGGACACAATTCAGTTTAGTATAGAAGTTATTCACTAATCAGTTGATAAGAAATAAGAGAGAGAATGGCCACTCCAGCTAAGCACGTCTTTCTGCCAGTGATAGGTTGTAGGGAGGGAAAGTGAAAGGGCCAGCTTCCTTCTCTTGTCCTTATTCTTTTTTTTCCCCCTCTCCTTCTCTGTCTCCCAGGCCTCTCCCACCTGACCTGGGCTCCTAAATGCCTGTCATTTTTCTCTCTTGCCACTAGTTTTAGAGACAGACCTTCCACTGAGTCTATCTCTTGAAACATAAATATTAAATCTATGAATGAATGAGTAAATACAAAGGAATGGAAGCATTTTTTCTTCTAATTCATTTAGGATTTTGAATATTGAAACTTGATTTAAAAAAAAATCAATCTCTTTCCCCTCTATAATCTTTATCCAGGTTTCTGTTCCCTGTATCTTATCAGTATAATTTCACCAACGAGATAAGATTCCTCTTCTTTCTCTTCCTATGTGTTAGTCACCTTCTCCATCCTGTTTCAAACCAAAGAAGGCTTTGAAACCAAGTATCTGCAGTAATACCCCCTCTTTCTGTAAGAGTCTATAGTCGTCTTAATTTCATGGCTGCAATCTGTCTGGTCCTTCAGAGCCTCATGTTCATTTCCTGTACACCTAATCCTCCCACAATCACGGTCAGTTACAAATCCTTTAGCTGGCACCCCCTCCTTAGACAAGACACACTTGACCTTTGCTAGGTCCTTAATCTCCTCTCCTCCCAAGCAGGTCCAGGTCCCAAGACCCTCTCCAGAAGCGATGGCCCTGCACTGACATCAGAGGTTAGAGTCATTCACACCGGGTTCCAGCCCCAAGAGCCATTCCCGTTGCCAACTCCATTCTCACAAATGTTCTTGGTGGCAAAAGCCAGTCCAAAGCCCCTCCTTACCAGTGCTCACCCTCCTTCTTGTCTTTCTGCTCTTCATACTCCCCTCATTGAATCCTCTCCATGCAACAACACGGTTGAATCTCACAGATCTATGCAGATGGAGCCAGAGAAAGTAGATCCAAGGAGTGTGTGCCGGAGTTTCTATGAGTTTACAAGTGGGTGGCCAATTTCAAGCTACTAAAGTGAAACCACTTAATACCATTTAATACAGAGTTGGAGAAAGGTTGACTGTTGCAGGATAGAATATGACAGCCTCTTTTCTCCCTCCATCCCTTCCTCCCTTCCTCCCTCCCTCCCTCCCTCCCTCCCTCACTTCTTTCCTTTCTTCCTTCTTTTCTTTCTCTCTTCATACTTTGAAAAAAATGTGTAATTGTTTGTTTGGCCTGTGCCTCATATTAAAATTTCCATTCTGCAAGGACCAGAATCTTGAGACTCTTGTTTATCAGTGTGACCAGGTACAATGTCAGGTACCCAGAAGGTACTTGATACATATTTAGTGAAAAAGGAGACACTTGACTCTTGGTTTTCTTGGAAAAAGCAGGGAAGCTGTGGCCAGGGGATGTGTATGGATATAAAAATGGAGCAGAAGAGTCTAAGGAATGGGAGCAGAGGAGTTAGACTAAAATGCTGACTGGGGAGCACTTTGGTGCATCCCTGTGCCAGCTGCAGGTTCCACATCCTTCCTCCAAAGAGTCTGAGCACCTACTTTAGAGACATAGGGCATCATCTCCCACTGTCGTGCTTTCAGTTTAGAAGACTGAAGCCCAGCGTGGCCAAGGTCATTGAGGGGGATTGGAATTCCCATCTCCTGACTCCTAAGCCAGAGTCCACGCCACACCTCTTTATAGAGATGGGATGGGATTGGGCCTGGACATTTAACACACACAGGACCGTGGACATTTAACACACAGAGACATGGCAGGGAATCTGATTTGATAACTGCCTTGTTCAGCATTCTTAAGCAAAGAGTCAGAGCTCCCAGGCCTCAGTTTTCTCATCAGTAAAATGGGGATCATGATAACTATTTCATAGGATGTGTGTGTGTGTGTGTGTGTTGTGTGTTGTGTGTATGAAGGAATCTATGTGTGCAAATCACCCATCTCACGGTTGGTGTTTAGTAGAAAGCCAGCTGGCTGCCTCTTTCTTTCTGTAGTGACAGCAGCCAATGGAAGCTGGGCAAAGTGAGGCCTTTCCTCACTGTTCCACAAACATCCTAACCATGGCGCTGATCTATTTACTTAACCCCCTGGCAGTGGTTCGACATTCACAGGCTTTCACTATCTAAGAAAAGTGTTGGGTACCTCAATGCACGGCTAGCCACCAAGCTTCTGCCCCCAAGTGTCTAATATGTTCATTGCCACAAGTGCTCTGAGAGGACTGAGAAAATTAAGCCATAGGTTGGATGAAAAGGGACAGTCATCAGGCATAAAATCGATAATGTCCCACTTTCCCAAAGAACTGGACCTTTATAATGTCAAAAATTCCTCCTCAAAGATAACTCCTGACATGTGTATTCGGCTATGCTCTCCTCTTAAGAACGATCATTTCTAATTAGATATTTAGTTTCCCATTAAAACTTCATTACAAGGATCTTTGGGTTCCAGGCATCAGATTGATGTGCTGAATGAAGTTTGGGGAGGAGAAGGGAATGGACATATTTTTAGTATTTACTTCATTCCTGATACTGCTCTCTCTCTCTCTCTCTCTCTCTTTTTCTCTGAGAAAGGTATGCCCTTCTTCATGCTAAGGGCATCTGATTTCATTCAAGTGCAGAAGGAAACATAACAGTTAGGTTGACTCTAAGATTCCATAACAAATAGACTCTGAAAGCACAGGAGTCCCACTATATGAGAAGTCTGTTTCTCTCTCATGTAACTGCCCAGAGGGAGGAGCCTAGGATTGCAGGGCATCTCTGGCTTCCTGGAGATGATACTTATGTGTCTGCATCTAAGATGCTACTGTCTCTGCTGCCATTGTCTTTGCATCTCAGACAGCCAAGGCAAGGAAAGGTGAGGTGACCTTTTCTTTTAAAGGCATGATCCAGAAGTGCTGCACATAATCTCAGTTCGTATCTCTAAATAGCAGTGATTTAAATAACATGGAAGTCTTTTCTTTCACATGTGATAGTCTGAGGATAAGTAGTCTTAGGAGCCACACTTCTTCTTTTACCATCTCTCGGGCATCTTCTCTTGGCATCTTCTTCACAGTGGAAAGTAGCACATCTTGTGTGGGTCTCCATTCCACCTAACAGAATTGGGGGGAGAGAGAGAGGACCAGCCTCTTCTTCTTTTCTTCTTTTTTCTTTTTCTTTTCTTTTCTTTCTTCTTCTTTTTTTTTGTGGTACTGGATATTGAACACAGGAAAAATCTCTACCTCTGAGCTACACCCCAGCCCTATTTTATTATTATTATTTTTTTATTTTCAAACGGAGTCTCACTAAGTTGCTGACGGTCTCACTAAATCATTGAGGGTCTCTCTAAGCTGCTGCAGCTGACCTCGAACCTGCAATCTTCCTGTCTCAGCCTCTCAAGTCCTGGGATTAAAAGTGTGCATCACCACGCCTGGCTAACCCTTTTCATTTTGAAGGCACAACCTCAGAACTGTTCATGTCACTTCCACTTTTATCCCATTGGCCAGAATTTAGTCACATGGTCAAAACTGGCTGCAATGGAAGCTGGGAAATGTACCTAGCTAAAACAGGGTAATTTGGTTACTAAAGGAAGAAGAAATACTGGAAATGTTTCTTATAGGAAACTATTGTGAAGATTTGTGCAAGGTGGTGACACAGTTTGACTTATTTTTCAGAAGTTGGGAAGTGTACTCCAGAAGGTAAGCACTGAGTAGAAGCAGAGAGAAAGCTGAGATAAAGTTAGCTGGGCTGAGGGTGGTAACAGCAATGTGGTGACAAGTGGTCAGATCTGAGATACTTTTTGAAACACAAGCCCTCAGCAGAATTTCTAAGGGGCTGGATGTGGAGCTAGACAAAGAAAGAACAGTTGAGAGCCTGGGGTGATGGCCTGTAATCCCAGTACGTGGGAGGCTGAGCCAGGAGGATCACAGGCCCAAGACCAGCCTCAAGAACTTAGTGAGGCCCTCAGCAACTTAATGAGACTCTGTTTCAAAATGAAAAGTGAAATAGGACTGGTGGTGTAGCTCAGAGATAGAATGCCCCTGGGTTCAGTCCCTCGTAACACACACACACACACACACACAATTAATTAATTAATTAATTAATTAAAAAGGAGTTGAGGATCTTTGGATTAAAGACTTTTTCAAGCCACTCAAGGTTCAGCTTCAACAGTGAAGTCGTCTTGACCCACTGGTTTCTCTTCCTAAAACTTATCTCTCTGAAATAATCTTGTTTAGTTTTCTATTTGTTAAGTTATTTTCTGCCTCTTCTATTAAAAGACATGCCCCATGGAGTGGGAACTCCCTGTATCCTGTTCATTATTCTTGTGTTGGTCCCCATAACAGTGCTGGACACAGTGCTACAAAGAGTAGCAGCCAACACTTGGTAATAGTTGTTGAAGGGCTGAATACATTAGAAGAGTTGATGTTTCTGAAGATGATAAGTAGAATTTTTTTAAAAAGCCATAAGCAATATAATTGGATGTGAATGGAAGAGATGTGTACAACTTCTCTCTTTCTACCTTGTAACCATTTTTGCTGTTAGGCTATGGTCCCAGTGAATGTGGTGCTGAGCTATATTCAACTCAGCTGAAAAGGTCACCCTCTAGGAATGGGGAGTAAGGAGAGAAGTCTGAGTGCCTCATACCAAGAAATCCCAGACCAGCTCTGGGCTGCTTAGTATCAGACTGTTGCAGAGGGAGAAATAAACCTCTCATTTACTGTTATATGGTATCAGTAAAAATGGCTAAATTAATACTCTATTGTTATTTCATATTGCGTAACTTTAATTTCAAGAATTGTAGCATTTACATTATGTTTGATAAGCATAATAATTTAAACAATCTCAGCCGGGCGCAGTGGCATGTGTCTGTAATCTTAGTACTTGGGAGGCTGAGCAGGAGGATTGCAGGTTTGAGGTCAGTGTACAGTAAGTTAGTTAGTGAGACCCTGTTTCAAAATAAAAATAAAAAGGGCTGGGAATGTAACTCCGAGGCAGAATGCCCCTACGTTCAATCTCCAATACCATAAAAATAAATAAATAAAATAAAATAAAAATAAATTAAAATTGAGAACAATTTCTAAAGCCGGGCGTGGTGGCGCACCCTTGTAATCCCAGCATTCGGGAGGCTGAGGCTGGAGGATCCAGGTTCGTGGCCAGCCTCAGTTATCTAGTGAGGCACTCCACAACTTAGTGAGACTTGGTTTCAAAATAAAGAATAAAAAAACAGGGCTGAGGGTGTAGCTCAGAGGTAGAATGCCCCTGAGTTCAATCCCCAGTACC